>WYDE02007907.1:0-13157 GCA_009867175.2 Adela reaumurella | reverse complement strand
GCGAGACCTCGCGCAGGACGTATGTGCAGCGAGAAAGTTCAAACGAATTCCGCATCTATTTTGCGTACCTTTATATGGCTTTGTGACTTTATTTGTACGATAGGTAAGCGAGTACCACGGATTGGCATGGTACGGCCCTAAGACAAGTTGGGTAATAAGATGCTCTTAATTTATTTATAATTCAGAGTGAAGTCATGATAGTCAATTGTATAGAATAGGTGGTTGATTATTTTGTCATAATGACATAACGCGCCGTGATTCGGCAGGCGCGATTATAAGTTAGTGCTGTTACTTCAATGTTGTTGTAAAAAAAACGAAGTTCATTAGACAGTTACGTCAATCTGTCTTCTGAATTAATGCCGATCTAGGTACAATATCTACTTACGTGTAATGTACGAAAGAGGAATGAAAATAAATACAAAGTAACACCAATACGGTGTTTGAGAGAGCTGACGGTGAAGTCACTGAGTGCAATTTATTAGACAAAAGCTGAATGAGTGAATGAGTTTACTTATGCACCAGGGAAGTATGCTCACGTGGGAAGGAAAGTGCGATAAAGACGTTTAAAGGCGAGTGATCACGGCAATAGAGTGAATGGAGCTCTGAATACTATCCTAAAAATTCAAAATTCAAACAATTGTTATTCAAATAAAATAAAATCATAAGACACAGTGCAGTAAGAGCACCACTAGGCTTTCACCAGTTTTCAGTGATTCATGATTTCAGTAATTCAGTGTTCTCAATGAATTATACATAATATCTCGCCCTATAATTAAAATCAAGTTTAGGAATTCGTTACTTCGATATGAAAACATAGTTTTATAAAAAAATTCAATTATATTATAAAACGAAATTAATTATAGTAAAATAAAATTAAAATATTAAAAGCCGGGTGTTTAGTTCCTCTGCAAGATTGACTATTAATAATAGCTTACAGCGGGGTTAGGTGGCTATGGTAACATCGCTGACATTTTAAATCGACAAAGTGCGAGGGGGAAGCACATACATTTTGTATTAAAATCGCTATCTCTGTCCCTGCCATTTATAACTTGGCATGACATTGACAGCAACCATAGTAGGGGGCCTAGTCCCTACACAGAGAATGAGAAAACATATATATATATATGAAGAGAATGTGGAAGGAAGGGTCGAACGGGGCCGCCCTAGGCGAATATACCAGGACTAAATATGTAGGTGCTATTGGCTTTGTCTGATCTTATCTCCAAAGTCTGGACACAGCCACCCATGCAGGCTGTCCATAAAAAAAACTCTTACGGAAATAACAGGTCATATGACAGTGAATGAAGCAAAGGAGTATGTCAGTAACGTGTCGATTGGCGCTTAATTGTCTCTGTGTACCCCTCCAGAGAAGAGGTATGATGGTATGTATCTAAGTATGTAGGTACACTTACCTAAGGAGATTAGTTTTAACAACAATTAGCTGACTCGACAAACGTTGTCGTGCCCGAACGTAGCGCCACCTTCAGGGTCCAATTGTGAATAAAAACCGTCCAGGGACCTTGAGTGGGTCCACAAAATACACAAAAAAAAGGAAGTGAAATCAATCCAGCCATTTTAAAATTTTTCCGAGGCTACGGATGTCAATTGATTTTTTTATAGATGTAGATTTCCGCAGAAAATTTTTATTTATAAAGTGAAGGCAAAACTGCAAATGTTTGTGTAGTAAATCGTAAAGTGAAGATATATTGACAAAAATGGTGTAAGATTTGAAACAGTTTCCGTACTTTTGAAAAGGTATCCTAAAAAGTACATAATTCATGATAAAAATACATCTTTCTGGTGAGATTGCGATTTACCGATTTTAAATGTAAAAATAAAAATACGCAGATAAATAAGGAATACATAACATAACAGTAATTGATTTAAGGTGAATATAAGGATATAAGGTGATCATAGGTGAATTTTTTGAAATAGTTTAGGTTATTTTTCCGAATTAAGTTTAATTTAATTAGAAATAGACCCAGCCCCAGTCGCCTTTTCCTTGTCACTTACACGTTTATGTTCTGTGTGTCTGTATGACCGCACATACATACATACATACCATCACGCCTCTTCTGCGGAGGGGTAGGCAGGTAAAATTGAGCCTCGTATGTGACACGTTCCTGACATACGCAAATCCTTTGCTTCATCCACTGTCATTATTTTCCTTTCGCATTCGCTATTCATATTCCTCTAAGTATATGTATATATTTTTATTTTTTTTTAACATTTTGGTCGTCTCATGTTGCAGGTAAGCCAGGGACGGACTACCCGGTGCTAGGCGCAGTACCGTACACGAACTTCTACTGCGACGATCAGCCCTATCCAGGTTTCTTCGCTGATATGGACAGCAGATGTCAAGGTATGCTATGATATCTCTTCTATATCATAGAGTCAAAACATACGTACATACCTATACGGAATGTTAAAGGAATGCTTCAGTGGTTCGGTTATGTTGGCAGAATGGATAATAGATGACTAACGGAAGAAATTTTTTGAGCGAATGTGAGTGGAAGAGTCGGGAAGAATCGCCCTACACGCACGTACCTAGAACAGATCGATCCGTGGGGCTATAACTAGTTGTGCGTGTAACGTATTACGTTTAGTGTAACGTCTTACTTGTAAGGAAGCCCAACGTAGTTCACAACGTGCCCGTCGGTGGCGCTGCTCCGTTTTCCATATAAAATCCTCGCGTAACATGCTTACCCTAACGCCTACTACGCTACACGCACAACTTGTAGCCCCACAGGTTCTCAAAAATTGAAAAGTACGCAGAACCGACGAGTATGTATGAAGAACATTATGAGAGTGCAACAAGCGGCAGAGGTGTGTCAGGATCGTGGGACGTGGAGATCAGTTGTCTCTGTATTGTATTGTATTAGACTTTATTTGTACACCATTATACAATATACATGGTACAAAAAGGCGAGTTTATTGCCAAAACTTGGCAATATCTTACTACATACCTTTGGAATGTGATAATGAACATGTAGGTGTACAAGTTACAAAATTGGGAAAATATAATTTTTAATTTTATTGGTCCTTTACATAAATGTATAATTAATGTGTAATTATTTGTTACAAATACATATTATTATGGAGAGTAAATACTAATATAATATGTATTGTCATACCAACCCCACTGGGAAACAGGCGTGACGCTATGTATGTATGTACCTATACGAAACATTTGATGTTTCTTGAATTAACTGCATTATCTGAAGCGATAAATTTCAAGTAATCAAATAAACCCCAACATTTTGGCATTTCACATCAAACAAATTTTTCTGGTTGGTCACATACTACTCACATAACCTACACGAGGGAGCCGAAATTAATTGACGCGGATGTAAGAATCATTGTATCTGTTATGTTGTACATCCAGCGAAGTGACAATTAAAATTTCAATTAAAATTGTGGTGAAATGACTACAATTTAGACTTGTATATTGAGAATTAATCTTGCGGTATTGGCCAAATTATGATCGAAATTACAAAGTTTGTTTATTATTACAGCATAAATCCGCACGTATCATTATTGGAAACGTTACTTATGTAGGACATGTTATTGGGCGAGCGAAGCGTGCCAGAAAATTATTGGCCCAAAGAGAAACTGGGCCCGAATTCTGAACCGTTAATAATGTTTGCGCGACGATGGGCGATGCATTTTAATGTATGGTCGTTTGCAGGCGAGACTAAGTAACTTCATACATAAAAAACGCATCGCAGATCGTCACGCCGCTTTCAGAATCTGTACCCGGAAGTGAAGAGTAAAGTCACAGCATATGTGCCATTACATAAATGACATTAAATATTAAAACATAAACTGTAATTACTTGCAGCGTGGCACTACTGCGACATCGACGGTCGGCAGGCGTCCTTCCTCTGCCCCAACGGGACGGTGTTCTCTCAAGGAGTCGCCAGCTGTGACTGGTGGTTCAACGTGGAGTGCTCCTTGTCACCGCAGCTGTACGCGTTGAACGCGAGGCTGTACCGGCGCAGGCGCAACAGAACGAGGCCGGAGAGGCCGAAGCCACATAGAACAATCAATAAACAGCTATTGGATGAGATCTTCGTGTGATTAACAAAACAAAAAATTGCCGTTTCTCATTAAAATTATGTAAAAGGCCAAATCTAGAAAAAAATCAATTGGGAGCAAAAATTTTTCAAGAATTTGGTCATGAAGAAACTTCGTGCTCTACATACATGGTTAAAAATTAAATAATACGTGGAGGACCCAAAACTTTTTTCCACAAAAAAAAAATCTTGAATATTTAAATTCTACAGAATCTACAGGCCATATAATACAATTTATTGGGGCAGCTTTACTGCACATGCTTTTTGCAGCCAACCCATGCAAGTGCTGGCGTGCAAGTTTTATTTCTAGATTCGGCCCTGTGCTAGCTATGCGCGTTCGCTTGGGCGACAAAAACTTTTCAATGTTGTTTCCTTCTGTTTAGTTATACATATATATAATATGATAATGATTCATTCATATAACTTGAATTCTTTTTACATAGGTTAGGTTACAAGGTAACTAAGAGATATACAACTTTTAATTTTAAAACATTTATTTATACCAAATGAAAAATACCAGATATTTTTTTAAATACTTAATTTTGGTTTGGCAATTACGTAGGTATGGAATATAACAGTCTAGTTCAGTTCAGTGTAGCTGGCTCGATATTAGGAAGCACTGACATGGAACCTACATAATTCACCAAGGTGTATTAGATGATATCACTGGTACCAAAAACTGGTCCATCGGTGATGTAGCAATAAAAAAAAACATCAGCTATATGTCCACTTCTAGCAGTATGAAAAAATCGAGCTTTCTTCATCGAGTTTCACATCACATTTTCGCATATTTCCATCTGTATCTCACTAACAGCATCCCGAAGTTTTTTCTAATGTTATCATCCTATCATGGTTGGCTCTCACTTCTTATGACACACATTGTGAGCCATGATGCTAGCTTAAGCCACCTCAATCTTTACGGATTATGGTGCCATGACAGGGTACTTCCCTGTTCAGTCTGGCTACATTGAACTAGACGGAAAACACGTACTAAAGATTCAAGATTCATCTCTGTTAGCATAGATAGACATGTTACTCTCGCTAGCCGCACAGAAATAAAATCAGGACCTGTCCAATCCAAGCCAATCGGTGTCGCTATTCATTAAGATTACTTAAAAAAGGACGTAGTAATTTTCACAGAGTTTTCAAAATAGAACATTCATCATCACCAGCATTTAACCTTCTACTGCTGGACATACGCCTCTCCAATTTTTTTTCAACCATTTCGGCACTCGGCGACACAAATCCATCGTTTGCCCGCTTTGAAGAGAAACATAACATAAATTTTTGGTAATTAAAACACGTTCCTCAAGGGTAAATTCTCCAAAACGACTTTGCCACGTCTACGCTGGCATTTTATTATCTAACAATTATCCCATTTGACGCAAAAAAATGGCACAAATAATAACGTTGTACACCTCTTAGTTGGCCACCCTGTATTAATGATTGACTTATTTAAATGATCGAGTTTGGTAGTTTCATTTAATTTGGAGCGTAGCTTCCGGGAATCATAAACAGAAAGTTAAAAATAGAGTGATTGAAAATATGTACAACGGTTAACCTAAATAAATGATTGCTTTACCTTCTCGTATCACAGTCATTCACTTGATTATCTATAAAGTGCTGTTATTCTTCACGCCAGTTACTTCATTCATTATCCCTGTTAAGTTTTTATAGTGATGTACTTCGATTTCGTTTCCTAACGCTTTGTTAGACCGACATTTCATAATTATCTTGATAATAGATCGTTAGGGTTTCGTGAAGTATTTCGAACGTAACTTTTATTTCTCTGCTTCCGTTTCTGCTAAGGCTAACATATTATGATTATGATGAGGTAAGTAAGATAGGGATTAAATTACTGAGAGGAAATAATATTAAAATAAATATTTAAATATTAAAAACAACGAAAAACACAAAAGTAACGACCGACCAACTAACGTCCTGGTGGCTAACCACGTTTTCACTTCGCAAAGTAATGGAGCGCTACATTAGCATCCATTTAATGAGATACTTTTATAGGTATCTCATTAATTAGTAAAGACCTCAGAGACCGCTAATATGGTTTTCCCACAGAGCGGTTAGCTGGGGACTTTCTGGTAAATGTATACCATCGATGGGCGAATGCAATCGAAAAAACGTCGAGGAAATGGCTATCGGGTTGGGCATTGCGAAAGCTTTCGATAGGGTCTGGCACAAAGCACTTCTCTCTAAGCTGCCGACATACGAACTACAGTCCGGTTTGTGTGGCTGCTGGATCGCAGGCTTCCTACATGGCCGCAACATCAAAGTCTTGTTAGACAGCTGTTGCTCCGAAGCCATCTCAATTAATACCGGTGTACCTCAAGGTGTGCTGTGCTGTCTCCGACTCTCTTTATCCTTCACATTAATGATTCTCAAATCGGACGACAATATCGAAATGCTATACAGACGACAGCACGGTTCTAGCCTGGTACACAAGTCGACCAACAGCAAGTCTGGCAATGGTCGACGAAAGCAGGCAGCATCTTGCCGTTAAGCTCGAAGAGACCTTGAACCAGATCTTCAATTGGAGTTTCTAAAACCTAGTCTAGTAGTTATATTCGTTTATGATTGACTGAGCGTATTGAACAGTGTTTAAGAATAGTTTAGCGATATCCTCACTCTTAAACCGTTACTAAAATAAATCAAATAATATTAAATACATTCTCCGACGAAACCCACCCTGAGAGACGCTGCGCACTGCAGAAGAGACTTGACGCAAGTTCTCTCGTAGCTAATCTGTCAATTGTTCGCAGCGTCATCAGATACAAAGGCTTGCTCCGCGCCTCTCTCGTTCTATTACAATCCTTTTATTTGTTTTCTCTTTACCGTTCAATAGCCTCGGAGTATATTAAAATTTATTCTATTTACTTTATACCTTCACGTTCGGCATTTTGGACTTGGGACTTCTGTTATTTTATTAAATGTTTTTAGGAGATGGCATCTGTACAGTTTATTTGATTTTTAAAGTCGACGCAAGAGTGGGCATATGCGTTTGTAGTGAGAGTTTGGGTGTGTGTGTCAGAATTGATGCGGTTTTCTACAAAATAAATTTCTTAATTTTATGGAAAGTGTTGAAGAAAGCACTACATCACGCTACGATTTAAGGTTTTTGAGTAGTAAATGTGAAAGTCAAGAAAGTCGGAACGCGCGCGGTCAGCTCATAGTGCGTGAATTTCTCAATATTAAAAAAATTAAAGATCTATATCAAATGTGGTATAATTTCCATCTAGGGTGTAGTGTTCGAATTTAGAAAAAAAATTATGATTTCGTTAAAATTACATACGGTTGAGTTTTTTTAATAAAAACAAATTATGTTTGAGTTATTTTCATTTTTAACAATGGCATCGTTTTAGTGCTTCCACTTCTTATTTGCGTACCGTTGAAAAATGTATCCTTTGGTAAATTTAATTTGAAAAATGTATTTTCAATAATTAGTATTTTGGAATGTTTGTAATTATTTATAATTAGTATTAGGATTTTGTATATATTTTAAAACATTCCTATAAATAAATTAGCCAGCCCAGCATTTACCTACTACTTACACATATATGTTCATTGATTAACCATACATAATAAATTACATCTAAATATGAAAATACGAATATTTATGTACCGTGTGGGGCCGGTACTTAAAAAAATGACTCCATTGCATCTCTTCCCATGCAAGAGCAAGAGCACGCCTCCCAAGCGGGAGGTGCGGGTTCGATACCCATTGGGAGCACAATATTTATAACTTTAGAATTTGTGTTAAAATGGCTACTGATACTCCGGTGAAGGAAAACACCGTGAGGATAGCCAATTCCAAGCCGTTTGGTCACCGTGGAAGCGTATGACTAAAACCTCTCATATAATGTAAATGAGAGATTCTGAACCCAGCAGTGGGGCGAACAAAATGGCTGCACCAACAACAAGAAGGGATAACGACAAGATTCCGTGCTAAAGGGTGACAGGCTCGCCACCTCTCACCTTGGCACGGTACTTCTATCAAGTCTTGCAGTAGGCGGGTCCTCGTGCCTTATATGCTGCTTGATATCTTGTCCGAATTCTTTGCGAAATGTGGTGGCCGGTTTTGCGCTGTAATTTACCGTAGTTCTTGCAGCACAACACCGATCGCTCTGCTTACCCCGATTGTCGGGATTTAAGCGTGAGTGATATGTATGTATATATGTATGTATACCTATGTATGTAAGTAAATACTTACCTTTTAGGTTATTGTATCAACCATACGTAATACTTAGTGTGATAGATAAGTATGTTGTATTTATAATTTGAAATACATTCCGGCGGTTGTATATTTATGTATTTGATAAAAATGTTAATGTCTGGTTTCTATGTGTTGTAGAACTTACATTTGAATAAATTAATGCATGTACGTTACTTTTCTAATTTAGTTTATACTAAGCCATATTTTTAATAAATAAAGTTCGTTCAGGAAATTTACAAATTTCGTTTTCATGTGATTGTGCATATGCATATGTAATACCTAAAGAACACGTATACAATACGTAATAAATACGAATTACTTTGATAGGTTTATAAAGATAATACTTACATTTAAAAATACACGTTACTTCATATATTTCGACTTTTGTCGTCCTAATTGTTCCATTTTATAATATTGATTACCTATTACACCAATTATTTTAAGTAATTCATTTGTACCTATAAATTATCGATACAAAAAAAAATTTAAACATACCATGGATTCTAAAAAAAAATGGAGGTAACTTTGTACTGAAGGTGTGAAGCAGGTTTAAAAACCGAGTTCCACCCCTAGTGGGAGCGGTTCGTGGGGACAAACGGCATTTCGTACTAGAATTGTGCCACTTCGTACACTTGTTCCTTAGACCTATTAGAGCGATTTGAGTCGCAGAACCGGAAGTTCCGTCCATCAGGATTTGAAATGGCGCCAATTTTCAAAAAGGCGTCCAAATTTATAAAATATTTTATCCGAAACCAATTATGACGTCCTGGGTGTCGTTTTCGGGGTTCCCGAGTGTTAGAATATGAAAAATAATATCAAATATGACTTTCAGTGCCAAAAGGATGTTACATTTTTCATATTTAGCCCGATTTTACAGCATTTTTTAATTTTGAAATATTTAAAAGTTTTGATAGATTTTCGTCGTTGGGGTGTCGTTTCCGGGGTTATTTCGGACTAGGATGACGAAAGCAACCTCGATAAAGAGTTGCTATTCCATTTTAAGTGTGCAGAAGAGGATTTGGAAGAAAAGGACTGCGACCAAGGAAAGAAATAAACTGAAAGTTACTTATATTTATTAAAAAATAAAATTATGAGAACAATATCTAAATATGTTATTCATCAACAAGGAACTTTTCGTTATCTGTAAGGTCATCTGTTAAAGTCAAGCTGAAAAAAGAATCAATTAGTGTCTGCTTAAAAAATCAAACTGCGACAGTTCCGTTTCTACCTAATATTAATAAAATTTTAAGGTAAAACTACTTGCCTCTGATTTTTGCAGTGTCCTCTGCAGTTACTACACTGTAGAGTGCATGGAAGGCTGTTGCGTAAACATGAACATCTCATGGTCTCACAGGTGGACTTGCAGCCGCATTTCCCAAGGACTGGAAGCTCTTCCCATATTTGTGCCTCTTTGATCCAGTTCGGCTCCCAGCCCACTTTGCCTCGCTTACACCCCCATGCTGAGGGATCAGTGGGACGATCAGTTGCAGAAATGGATCGGCCCCACATATTACCTGCCTGGTAAGCAGCTCGCAGAGCATGCTGCCGTAAAGCAGAGGGCGTAGGAGGGAGGAACTGCACTAATTTGTTGTTCGCACGTTAGTAGTGCATTTTTCTCGTGTTTTGGGGTCATACAACACCACAGTAAATTCTTCCAAACTTTTCATTGTCTCCATCGTGATTTCTGTGTGCGGATTGAAGAGTTCAAGTAAAGCTGGTGTCACGTCCGGGCGTTTCATCCAGGTAACAAATGCCTTCTATTTACCACTAGAATTTAAGAAGGACGTCGTGTCGCAGCCTGTGTAACAATGGAAGACGCGTAGGGCTTGTGAGTTTTCTTCTCCAAGTGCTAATGCTATCAAGTGAGTTGCTATGTATCGATCCTTTGCACCGGCACCTGACAGCATCCAAAATTCTTGCAGTCCGAGAGCTTTCAGGAAAAAGAAGAACGAAACATATAAGACAAGAACGTCAGTATCTGAAGACTGGACGAGGATATACTTGGCTCCATGCTCTACCATGTCTTTAGCATGTAGCATAATTTGCCCGTCCACCTCTTCTTGTGTGCATTCATGTCTATCTAGTGGGGTAAGAGAATTATTTGATGCCATGATCGTTTCACTCCGATTTATGACTACCGTCACAATCGAAAAATCAGAAATGAAGTTGTGGGCGAGGTACTCAAAAAGTGCGGTCTTGTTTTCAGAGTTTCGAAAGAAGTCTGCCCAATCACGAGGTACTTCGCTTTTAGGTTGAACCTTTCGTCGTAGACCACACCCTCGATTTTCACGAGTCGAGTTCTTCAAGCTATCGGGCCAGTAGAGACCCCAAACCAAATCGACGCGCACTGCCCTTGAAGTAGTGACTCGCTGAGAAATGTTTACCTTCAAGATAAATTTAAAGTATTCTTCAAAAGTTTTGCCAATGCGTGGTCTGAGATTCTGTATTAACGCCGGTCCGTCAAATATAAAGCCGTCAAAAGATTCTCGGGTTCTTGCCACCAGTTCTACCAATGTTTCCAATTTTTCTGATAGTATGACTTTGTTTCCAGTTCTGTTTCCCATTCAAAGGCAATGAAGGAGGGAATTCCTGATTTTCGTAAAGGAAAAAGTGGTCAAGGTCTAGCTCTCTCTCTTTAGCCACAATGAATAAATAGTCTTGAAAATAACTGAATTTCATCTTTGAGATTTTTTAAAAGTTTGAATGCTGATTGCTGGTTTCCTACTTTTAACATCAAAAATTTTTGTTCCATTTTTTTACAGGTTCATATAATGACTTGGATTTTAGGATGAGCGTTTCCTGAACAAACGTCTCATATGCATATCCACCAGCACTTTCTGCGCCATGTAGCGCCTTCATGGAGCCTTTCTTGCGTAAGTACTTTGCTATCCAGACAAACCAGATCGCCGCTCTGCTGTTCAAGGGGATTCCCTACACTGAGGAAATAATCTTTCAGTGCAAGACAGCGCTCCAGAAATTTTCTTTGGAAAGAGGGGTACTGTTCATTATGTTTTTCTGAGAAGGACGGAGGTAAATTCTCAAATGCAGCCACAAGTCAACTTATCTCTGGACTTGAAAACATAACTCTACGCCGTGCGCTATTTACAAAATTATCGTTTTTACGACAAAATTATAGTACCTACAATCTAGACTTTATTAAAAACGGTCACTAAATTTCGAAATAAAGAACGTGTACTTTTGAAAGCTTCATTCTCCTAAAATTTAAAAGGTAGAAAAGTAATAGCTACACCCTAGTAAAGGTCGATCTGATGACTACAAAAAAAAATATTTTTTGGCCCTCCCCCGGTACCCCGATGATGACATACTCTCTGGAACGAACAATCGTCTGAAAATTTGGCGAGGCGCGGTAGGCGCTCATTAAGAATCGAGCTAGCGATCGAACTTCTCGTCCGTTTGGGATAAATGAAACTGTATTTCATAGACAAAGTATTTTTCTTATGGTATAGCAATCCAGTTGGTCTTTATAGATGTCATTTTCGTCATCCTAGCCCCTAATATCCTCGGAAATGACTCCCTAACTACGAAAATCTATCAATAATTTTAAATATTTCAAAATTAGAACAAAATGCTATAAAATCGGCCTAAATATGAAAAATTTAACATCCTTTTGGGACTAAAAGTCATGTTTGATATTATTTTTGATATTCTGACCCTCGGGAACCCCGAAAACGACACCCAGGACGTCATAATCAGTCTCGAAAAAAATAATCCCTAAATTTGGAAGCCATTTTGAAAATTGGCGCCATTTCAAATCTTATGGACGGAACTTCCGGTTCTGCGACTCAAATCGCTCTAAAAGGTCTAGGGAACAAGTGTACGAAGTGGCACAATTCTAATACGAAATGCCGAATAGTTCCAGTATTTGCCACGAGCCGCCCCCGCTACTACAAGTTTAGGTTTAGTCTAAAAGCTAAGGTTTTTTTTAAACATTTATGTTTAGTCTAAAGGCTTAGCGCTGAGGACTTGGTATAAATTCGTAGAACACGCTAAGAGTGACAAACTAAGCAGAGCTAAAAGTCTGGGACAGACAGCCGCCTATACAGGTTGACTATAAAAATAAAAATAAAACAGAATACAAGTCCAGAACGCACTAAATCGAACATTTTCTGCCTGTATGTATACCAAACGTATAGTCTAATCGCTCATGTTTATGCTTTCAGGTGTAGTCTAAGCGCTTAGGTTTAGTCTAAACGCTTAGGTTTAGTTTAAAAACTTAGGTTTAATCTATTTATGTTTATTCGATCTAAACATTAGTTTAGATTTCGTCGAAGCGCTTAGGTTTAGTCTAAACGCTTAGGTTTAGTTTAAAAACTTAGGTTTAATCTATTTATGTTTATTCAATCTAAACATTAGTTTGGATTTCGTCGAAGCGCTTCGGTTTAGTCTAAACGCTTAGGTATAGTTTAAAAACTTAGGTTTAGTCTATTTAGGTTTATTCAATCTAAACATTAGTTTAGATTTCGTCGAAGCGCTTCGGTTTGTGAAGTCTACACTCTTAGGTCTACACTCTATGGACTTGTCTCATTTAACGACAACTTAGTAATTTCTTCATCGGGGTGTCAGATTGGCCGAGCGGGCAAGAGTACGCCTCTCAAGCGGGAGGTGCGGGTTCGATACGCACTGGGAGCGCAATATTTATAACTTTAGAATTTATGCTAAATGGCAGCTGTCACTCCGGTGAAGTGAAACATCGCGAGAAACCCCACTTCCAAGCCGGTTGGTCAACGTGGAAGTGTATGACTAAATCCTCTCAAAGAGAGAAATAATAGTAGTAACGAAGTCGTTATAAGTGCTGATAATCCATCATTATGTGACAAGTGCAAACTAGTTGTTGA
>WYDE02007796.1:0-13160 GCA_009867175.2 Adela reaumurella | reverse complement strand
TGGAAGAGATTGCCTCCGGCAATAAGTCCGCCTCCTGCTAAGCAGAAAAGTCTATATTTATTTTATTTATTTATTTATAAATAATATATAATAACAGAGGGTTCATTTTATATAAATTTTATACATACTTATATAAATTTATATATATTTGATATAAATGTTATAAAATGAATATATAAATAATAACCGAGGATAATTTTTTTTTATTTGTAAACCAAGTAAAATATTTAAAATTAAATATAAATTTTAGTACAAGTCGTTATTACAAAAACAACGCGATTATTCGTCGGCCGTTTTCTGAGTGCTAGAAGTAAAACTGCCAACTCATGAAAACAAACTGGTTATTCGTCGGCCGTAATAGATGTTTACCATATGTGCGTTCCGTCATTTCATTGTGCAATTTATTTTGCTTTCTGTCCGTTTTTTGTGAAATTCTGTTTTTCATTTGTTTAATTAGTCTTTTCTGTGTTCGCTTTATACCCACCCATTATTTAATTACTTTCCAATTTGCATACAATAGTTTTCTTCCGTCCGAAGGCCTCGCCATGATGACAATGATGATTCTGACTTACTTCTCCCCAATATTTAATTGTTTTTATGTAATAACCTGCTCTGAATACGATAGTTATATAATTAGTTGTATGTATGCAGACAGTGTTTATTAGTTTATTATGTAATTATGGC
Organism: Adela reaumurella; assembly: GCA_009867175.2. Taxonomy (NCBI): domain Eukaryota; kingdom Metazoa; phylum Arthropoda; class Insecta; order Lepidoptera; family Adelidae; genus Adela; species Adela reaumurella. The sequence goes on along the minus strand of WYDE02007796.1, from coordinate 12,476 downwards.
GATTTCATTCACAATTAAGAATGTTCATTCAATGAATATCCCACCCCGAACCAAAAGTGTGTTTACGTGCCTGCAGCCGGTGTACTAAAAGTTCACGAGTGACACGTGACGTGACGTGACTGAGTTCAACGCCTTCCTTCCTGTAACATTTTATTTAAAATTTTTGAGCGATATTGGGCTCTTGTACAAGCTAGCGCTTCATTGCTAGCGATTTGTTACCTATTTCCGGAGTAAGTCATATCATAAAATTACCGAGTTGCACACATGAATTTTCCGTCAGTGTTACCTCTTGTCAGTGGCGTTACCACGTTACCGAACAATTCCACACCGGACAGTTCTATTCTATTGCGCCTTATCGGAGCATTTCGATACTTTCCCCTGCCGCATTGTGTCGACGAATCATTTGAATGTCGATACACAGAGATAGCTTACTCCACCGACAAGTGCCTTTCTTCTACAGGTACAAGTCCGTTACTCGACCCTATTGTCTAGCTCTAACAATAATAGTCACGTAAAGTTGTATATATAGATTTCTTAGATTAGATGTGTTAGGTATCTTTAAATTTCGCACACATTTCCTAAGTATTTTCATAGACTACTGGACCAAGTTATTTTTCGGTATTGATCTAGGAGGCTGTGCAAAAAAAAAACACGCAATTTTTTAATTAACATGATTACGCTGCTATCTGGATGCGCTGGTCGTGTTCCTTATTTTGTCAGCATCAATAAAATGTCGTCTGGCAACTGGGAGCCGTTGCGTTCACAAATGACAATACTTTATAAAGTTTAAAAATTTCTATCTTAAAAGCTGTTAGTTGGATCCGAAAACTATCCAATAGTAAGAAGTAGACCTTGATACATAGATAATGGTAAAAATGTTTAAAACATCGAAAAATGTTCGAGTTTCAGCCTGCCGACTTTGAAAAATGGACCCTTCAGTTAAAAAAGGACTTAAGGGTCACTTTTTCCCATTTTTCAAGTCCTGGCAGGCTGAAGCTCAAAATTTTTCGATGTTTTAAATTTTTACCATTATTTTTATATCAAGGTCAACATATGTGTTGACATTTCTGAACGCAACGGCTCCCAGTTACCACACCGACGAATTCTTGATGCCGAAAAAATTAGGAACACAACGAGCGTAAGTAATCATTTTCATAAAAAAATCATGTTTTTTTACTGCTTCCCAGTCTCATTATCAGTATAATGGAATAGAATAGAAATATTATTTATTTACGCACTGGTCGAAATCCTGTAGCCCAAACCTAGTTGAATGCGTCTTTCTACCTCATTGAGTAGGCCTTGTCGATTTAGCCGATGTATTTGGCCGAGTTAAACGTATTCCTCCACTTGTTGTTTTGCCCCTTAATTTGTCCCCCACGCATAACCTCCGTCGACATGACTTTTGTTTTATCCCGGTTCGTCTTCAGACCGACCCTCAACGAAGCCTCATAGAGGTCGAAGAACATCTTCTGAAACTGATTCCGAAAATCTGAGAGGAGGACAATGGTATCGGCGAAACGAAGATGACTGAGAAACTCTCTATTAATATTGATACCCATTTTCTACCACTCAAGCATCTTGAACCCGTCTTCTAGTGCATTTCTAAAGAGCTTGGGTGAGATCACATCCCCTTGTCTCACTCCCTTTCCAAGTGGGATGGCGCGGTTGTTATCGTGGAGTACCACAGTCATCGTCGACGATCAAAATATATGAAGAAATAAAAAAGTCAAAAATTTTTTTTTTCATCAATATCTATTCAGTGTCAGATGCTGAATCACCCCCTTCAAAGATGACTAACCGAAAGTTGTTTCATGTTAAAATTTTTAAAAACTTGAATTCCGATCATTTATCTATGTTTCATGAAACATGTATCTATGTCGGCTGCATTGTTCATTATGGATTCTTCCATTCGAACCGTGTGTCAGTCTGTGACATCAACAACTGCAGTTGTGTCAATTACTGCGACTTTGCGTTGCGTACTTATGGGTTACCACATCCGAAACACCGGTCTCGACTCGAGAAACAAAATGCCATTAGCTAACAGATTACTCCCAAAACCTATTGCACGGCCATTGTATTCAAATGATGTGTCATAATTTGGAGTAGTGATGCTAGAGGCTGTATTGAATTCGTTTGGAACGTGTCGTTACATACGAGTACCTTACTCTGCCGAGCCGTCGCGGCGTCGCCCACGCCGCGCCGCCCCGTCAGGTTGGTTGGAACCAGGTGAAGCTATTGTTTTAATTATATTATTATTAGAGCTTTCTAAAGTGACTGAAAAGCCCATTCACAATAATTGTGTGTTCAAAATATGCCGTTGAAATGATTCGAATGAACTATGATTGTAAGCGGACTTCATTGATTGGAGACCCCTTAAAAACAACATTATTTATTAACGAAGTTTAGTACGAGAACCATAGGTAACCTATTGTTCTCAAATTTTACCAATACCAAATAAATTACTTGCAGCACAAGTTTGTCTATTGTGTGTGATTATTGTATCCAAGCTACAAATAAAGTGGATATGAAAAGTGAAATTTCTATTCGGCTGTCGGATCGGATCGCCCGGAGCGCGTGTTTATTTGAATAACAATGACCAGTAGAAACCAACCTATCTTTGACAGGTGAACATTGGCAATAGATAACTTATTATTTTAGTTGAAATAAATTCTAGATGTTTAGTTAGTTGGCAGATCCAACTAACTAAACATCTAGAATGTATTTATACATATTATAAGGTAGAGTTATATAATACATAGAAGCAAGCGAATGTAACTACCTATCACATTCACAGCACTGGCCACCTTTACGCTGGGTGTGATACGGTAGTGGTGTGGTGAGTGGTGAGTCCTACAGTCCTACCTATGTATGCTATGTAGGTGTAGGTAGGTTCCTACTTCCGCAGCATGGCGAAGGCGGGTCCGATAACCATCTAGTTATTGGGAACACAAAGGCGCCATTACACCCAACCATCCACCACTTATCGATTTTACACAGTTCGACGAACCCAAGTTTAGAATTATGTTCTGACACTTTACTTTACTTACGGACCGATCGATGACTTACGGTAAATTTTATTCAACAAGAAAAGCAAATTTAAAGCGTCTAATCTTGTGCATTGTAGAAACTTGTAGATGTGCTTGTAGGTTTAGGGAACCTACCTCATTCTCAAGTCTTGGGACGGTCTTCCACTGAGTGTGTTCTCTACCACCTACAACCTGGGTTTCTTCAAAAACGTGTTAATAAATTGGCCAACGACCCTTTCGTCCGCCTTTTAGCTGGCATGGTGCCTCTCTGAGCGTGGTTATGTGAGGGTGGCGTTATTAGCTTCGTCTTTCTTTTGAAATATATGCACAGCAAATGCCAGTTGTCTGTAAAAAAAAATTGTCCAACTCGGCTAAGACCAAGAACCTAAGGTTCACTGCCTTTGAAATGAGGAACACTCACTTTGGTAGGCAGGTTTTACCCCAGCGGTTATCGCCGGAAAAGAACTGGAGCGCACAGAATAAAAATAATTTAAACGATTGCAACACGAACTTAACCTTACAGAATTTTTCGATGTGCTTAAAAAACGCTCCAAGTTCATACACTTCTTCAAACTTTAGTTGATAAACTTGTTGAGTGCTTTTCTACTATTATAACGAACAGACTAGCTAATGGTAGATGTACGGCACGAAAATTAGTGAAAGACGAAATCCCACCCTACTGAAATTACTTGGGTTCCACAGACACCAATAACGTATGAATAGATACTCATAGAATAAGCAGTTTTTACGTGTCCCCCATTTGAGGCCAAACCCGTGGAAGACTCGTCACGTGCCATCGCACGCTTTCGACATCATCGTCGGCCATGCGATGAAGACGGGTTTGTTTAGTTATACTCTGGCGGTAGCACGCTTCGATGACCCCGAAACCCATCGCATCGTAGACAATCCCACGGACCTCGAGGTTAGACGTGCGTCGAGCCGAGCTTTCAAAGGAGCCGAAACCTATTGTGATGAGATAAAATTAGATGACAAGGAAACCAGTTTCGAGAAGGATGCAGCATTAGCATATCCAATTTACCTTCATCATCCGTCTACAGACTGGAAACTTCACGGAAGGAAGGTAGGTAATGTGGGTGGAGAACAGACAATAATTTTAATTTATGTTGCCCATAAGGCTTTAACAGCTTCGGAAGCCTCTATCGTCGCAATTCTCTCCCCTGGCGCTAATAGCGTGGCTTCTAGCGGAGATTAGAAATTGGCAGAGTGCATCGCCCGCCCGCGCCCACTACCCGCCACTTACACTTACATTATAAACGCATCAACGGAACACTTCATTATACTCGTAAAACGTCCGAAGGCCGGTTCGAGACTTGACGAACCACACCACGCTGCTGTCGCGATGCCGGTTCTACCGGTGGCCGGTCCGGTGTCGGTGCCGCCGCGCCTTATCGTGTGTGAACTGATTAGGTACTTTCTGGTAAATTATAAAGTTAACTAACAGTTCGTTGACATTGATTAGATATCATTAGCGTGCTCATTACTTTCTGTTTTCTTGATTGAGCGCTTCATTTGGTCGGACTGGATTAACGCAGAATCTGCGTGCCGGTCGCATTTTTCGGACCACTTTTTTACCAATAAACTTTTTTTTCATTTGTTTTTATGGAAGCTGACAGAGAAGGCTAATGCACCCGTTTTTGGTACCCGTGATGTCAGCCTAAAAACCTTGGTTAATTAAGTAGGTGCCTTATCAGCGCTTGCCTAAATTCGAACCGTCTACAATGAACTGGACGGAAAACACGAACTATTTTTCATAGCCGCTTCGACCGACCTTTATTCAGCTTCATACTTCTTCCTTAGCTTCCACATTCAATTCTAACATACAAAGCGTCACGCCTGTTTCCCGGTGGGATGGGCAGAGACAAGGATCTCCACGTGCCACGGTCCTGATACACCTCTGCCGCTTCTTAAACTCTCATAATATTCTCCATACGTGCTCGTTGGTTACGAGTATTTCGCACTTGCTCTTTTTTGAGAACCTGCTCGAACTCTTCTAGGTGCGTGCGTCTAGAGCGACCCTTCACGACTCTTCCACTCACATTCGCTCAAAAAATTTATTTCGTTAGTCTTCTATCATTCATTCAATTCTTACGTAAGTACTTCAATAAATTAGTTTTGTACCTACATAGGTGCCTACTGTTCTTTCATTTTTCTGTTTTTTTTTACTTCTCGCAAACTGTAACTTTAGCGCAGGTGAAGTGAACCACTTACCGAAATTACATACAATTATCTTCCTAACAGCAGCGGGGGAAAAAGGGTCAGCTAAAAGGAACGACGCAGGCAGATGCCATATATCGCCCTTTCCGGAGACAGCTGAGAAGCTGAAGACACGGCCAGTTTAGTTGCATATGCTATCCAGTGGTCAAATGTCCGTCAAAATGGTCAAGTGGAGCGCTTCTGACATGTGAAGAGAACGGGTTTAGAATGTGTTGCAGTTCTAGTAGATGTTTTGTAATGAAGAGTTCAAGAGAAATGCGCGCATGGTGCAAGTCGATAAATTAATTTTAGCAACAGCTATGTCGTGGTCGTGACCCCATCGTAGTGTTGGCCACATCATGAAGTAACCGATCATTTCAAGAAATGGTCGCATTTCATTAAGTGGCCAATTAGTATTGGACATATTTTTTGATTGTCAACGTTGGTCGATTTGGCCAACCAAGATTATAAAATAAAAATAAACAATTGGGTTAGGTCAGGTTTAACAATCAATCAGTCATACCATCAATCACACCTCTTTCCCGGAGGGGTAGGCAGAGACAATTGAACGCTATTTGGTAACATCCTTTGCTTCACCTGCTGTCATGCATCGCTTCATACATGTACGCCGATTTCGGATACTGCCAGCTTGCCCTTTTCGTAAATGGTAAAGTTGGTACCTATTTGGTTCTGGTATGTTCACATAGTGTGGCCCCGTTCGGCCTTTCCATCCACATTTGCTTTATATATTTGTTTGATCATTCTATCACCAACCATTCTCTTTATGTATCCGAACTCTCCAAACCCTATTATTCTAAGCACACCTTTTCTGTGTCCTAATCACTACGTCTTCTTATAATCCACACTTTTCTCTAACATATTCATTCCCATTCCTACCTTTCAAAGTTACATCAATATCCTTCTAATTTTCAAGTATTAGGTCTTTAAATTATCATCACAATAACCTTTAACGTAGATATCACATCATTAATATTAATTTCTTCAACTAATAATAACTGGAACTGCTCAGCTAAATCCGCCAGGATTGAGGTTGTGCCATTCATGTTTGTTGCATGCTCATGTAGGTATGTTGTATGTTCATGTAATGTTAGGATTGTGCCACGTTGTGAACGTTCGATGAAGGTTTTTCTACCGAAATATATGTATCAGTCCTGTCGGGTAAATCAGTATTGCTTTCATAATCTTATAAGTAGGTACATAGGAGTGTCGTCATTACAAATGAGTCCTTTCGTGGTTTCCGAGGTGGTTTAATGATAGTGTTTGCCATTTAGAATATCTTTTCAGCTACATCCGAAGCGAGATGTGCCAGACCTGATTATGTAAGAAATGTATTCCCCAATACATTTTGCGATCTGCAATCTTTGCCTCTCAGCACCAACCAACAATCTTAGACTAGGAGGTTTAGGTGCTTACAACCTTAACATCGAGCACGAGAACATGCAAAAACAATTACGTTAGTTAGAATCGGCCTTAGAATGTGGAATAACGTCTCAGGTGATCGTGTGTGATGTGGTGACTCTTCGGCAGCGTGCTGCTCACTGACAGACAACACCAGGTTTAAGCAAATTTGAAACTAAAAATTTAAACTCGATGATTTAGAACCCATAATTTAAAAACACGAAAAACAATCCTATGCATTTAGATTAACTGAGACATTTATTCCAGCACATTCAAACTGAAATATAAAAAAAAAATTATTACAGGAACAGTACAATTTTAATAGTTAAGTGTGTTGTTTTGTTCTATTTGTTTCATTGTACGAATTTGAATGTTGAATTTGAAATTTGTTTTTTAATGGTATGTTTCTGATTTTTTTTTTCATTTTAGTATGCGAACAAATTTTCTACTTTTTATTGAATTATCATATAGTTTTTAGCTTAACTAATATTTCTTTAGAAGTTTAAGGGATAGGCTTAATTCAGCGTTGGGTCAGGCAAACCTAGGTACCCAACACATGCTGTGCCTAGGCCTAGTCATTTCACTTCCAGTCCGGTTGGTCACCGTGGTAGCGTATGACGTAATATAAAATCTAAAATCCTCTCATATAATGTAAACGAGAGAGGCCTGTACGCAGCAGTGTGGCGAATAAAATTGCTGCCAAAAAAATACAGAATTCTCGACGTGTCTACCTACGGCTACCTATGAAAGATTTCAACCTTCTCTAAATAACAGCTCGCAGTGTTAATGCCTCGTCCATCAGCTTGTAAGCGTTGAAAGGTTGAGTTCTACCGATGCGATGGTTCTACAACACACTGTTAATTAATTTTCTAGCAACATCTGTGGGAATAGTGCGGTAGAAAGTGCAGTCGTGACCGTCTCATTTGTACCGGTAGTTGTTACCTACACAGTCAGCGGTACATCGCCAGCCGCGCCGCCCCGCGCGAGAGCCGACCGAGCCCAAGTATGGCCAGTCATCGCAGTGGCCTTTACAGGTCTTACGGTTGAATGGAGCGAAAATGACGTCTCTGTAGAAATAGAGAACGATGAAAAACCCCTGAGGAAACACAAAACTGTTGACTTTCGTTAGTCTGGTCAACTGTAGGATAAAGCGATATCAAATGATGAAACAAAAGATTTTAAGTACGTATTTTTTTAAACCCCGTAAGTTTTTAGTGTTTTCTCGTTATTTTGAAAACTTCATTTGGTCTAACTACACTCACCGGCAAATAATGTGCCCTCCCGTTGTTCTGGGCGGGCCAGGGTGCTTTGGCAGGGGTGGTATATTGCAGGCATTAACCACGGGAGAAGCTTGTTGTATAATAAATCATAATCATCAGCGTTTAACCTTCCACTGCTGGACATACGCCTCTCTAATTTGTTATCATGGAGGTTATAAGCCATTAAACGGCCCACTGGTCACGAAGTCTTCCGCTGTTGTTAGCCCTGGGATTGTAAACGGCGGATTACAAGTCGCAAACTTGGGATTGTAATGGAGGGTACTCCGCTTAGAGGTAAGAGTCTGACTGGGACCTGCTAATCTTCTCCACTGATCCTGGCAAATCGTCTGATTGTCCAGGATCAACAGATGTCCAGTTACATCAACCGTTTGAACCCCGTATATTAAAAATCGAGGTATAATTGATTACGTATATTAATAGCATTAATGTATACTACCAGTATCTGAGTTATTTAAGTGAGCTAGTATGAAATAGGAATCCCACTATTATAAAATGCAACGTCTGGCGTCCTCAGTAGTCAGTCCTGTCTGTACGTTTATATATAACTCGAGAATCCCTGGACCGATTTTGACGCGGTTTATGTCTACGTAACTTCCCATGACACATAGGCTACTTATTATCGCGATAATTAGTATAGGGGGCTGAGCAGAGAGCTGAAATATGAGAGGTCGGACTTTAACGCGGGCGTAGCCTCGGGCACATCTAGTAAGTGATAAATAGAGGACTGACGTTTATTGAAATAAGCAAAACATCAGAGCAATGAATACCTTGGCATTATTATCTATGTGATTATTTGTGCTGTCATCTTATGGTATCAATTCAAGTAGGATCGGCTCGCTCAGCAGCATCATAAGTATTTATCGTCGAATGTCGGACATCCAGCCGAGTAGGTATTACTGTAATTAAATTATATGTTTTATTTACTGTAAGTACATAAGTAGTCTCTCGTATAAGATGAGATGATGGATCGCCGTCTTGACACAAATTCTGATTTACTGTCTGCTGGAGGAATGTCTGGCGAGTGTGAATTGTTACCGCGGGCTGTTCTGGTGGGGTTTGTTCTGTATTGTTGTAGTCTGGTAGTGATTCTGATTACCTACTATACTCCATTCCACCAGTGTTGAGAGTAAGTCATCGCAAATAATGAATGAGATTCACCCCCGCGGGGTTCGGGGGGTATGGGAACCTGTGATGATTCACTCTCAACACTGGTGGAATGGAGTATAGCAGAGTAAAGCATGGGAACAGTTCCGGTTCATCGTAAATAGAGATTGAAAAAATTTGCTCGAATCTATCAAAAGGAAATCTGAAATCACTCGAGATCGAGTACGTGAAGTGCGTGTTCATAATTTTATTAGTACAGTGTGTCGATTACAAGTTGTGCTTATAGCGTATACGTATAGTGTAAGCGTAGTAGCAGTATATTAGAAATCTATATGTAGGCATAGATATGATATGGAAGCGGAGTAGTTCGCAACGTGACCGCCAGTGGCGCTGCTTCGTTTTCCATATAAAACACCGTGGTCTACGTTTCCGTAGCTACGCTACGCTTGTAAGGTTGTTATAAGGTTTTAGATTTTACTAGGCCACACTGCTTATCTCTTCCAATGAAGTACCATGCATAAATAAAACAACAAGTATTTTAAATCGGCGATATCGCCGTAAAGTTCGTTGGGACATTCTCAATTATTTATTAATCTATGATTTTTTCTATGTTATGTTGTGTTTTCGTCTTAATTACTCACGTAGCTTTTCATAACAAGATTTAGAAATATTCCACCTAGTGCTTACATATTAGATGGTGGTTTGGTCCTTACTTTCGCGATGAATGAGCGTGGGTGACCTTTCGGAATGGTCTTACCTGGTGAACCCGAGGGTGAACCACAATTTCTATACAGCCTACACGTAAATAGTTTTGATATTTAGATTGTTAATGGGTAACTAGGTATCTCCGTTTCAAACTATAAATAAATAAAATAAATATAGAATTTTCTGATTAGCAGACAGCGGACTTATTGCCGGAGGCAACCGCATCCAGCCAACCTTTATACACTACAATACATTCGTATTCCTCACGGCTTCCGCAAGGGTGTTTTCCTTGCGGAATGCACCCCGCATTGCAATTTTGAAGACAAATTTTAATCAAGATTTTAATATCCGGAAAAATTGTGCGCATACCTGGGCTGGGATTCATAGGATTCACCTCGCGTGAGAAACCAAAGAGAATCTAATCATTATGTATAAAACTGTCAAAAATGGTGAAAAGTTTTCACTTGGTGAGTAGTTTTGTATGCAAACTCACGTGAAATAAACTCGGGTGAGTTCTAGGAATAACCCCCCTGTAGGTTTTGCGCTCACTATACAAAATTAGAAATAACAGGAGATTTACAAATTATTTTATTATATCGGGTGATTTTTACAGTTTAATTTTTTCCGTCGAAATTACACTCAATGGACAGTTAAAGATCATTTTGTTGCAGTCCACTGATTCCTGTCACCGGTGCAACGGTTTCACCAGTAAATTAGATAAATCATTGAATATTTCTGCAATAATATCGCCTGTTGAAACATTTGATTCAGAATGAGAATTCAATGACATTCAATGTTCAAACATGCTGTTGAAACATTTGACTCACAACATTCTATTATATTGACAGTGTACCGTTTGAACCTCAGTAATGTTCAAACTGGCTATTAAAGTTAAATCGGTATTCTATTTAAAATACTGATTTAACTTGACTGACCTATTTAAACCACATGAAAGTCTGGTTTATTTATTTATTAGAAAAAAAGCGTATTTATCGATAGTTTTCTCTTTAACAACTTCAAAATATCAGATTAAACTTAGCTATAATAACAGATTTTCCTAAATTTCTTAATTTTATCGTAACTTGCAATTAGATCCACTCTTTGATCCACTATTACCTTTAATTGCCATTAAATCATTTAGACCACAACAATGTCCTAAATAGCCTAATACCCATCAAATTGTACAAATCATGAACGTCCTACTTAATCCAGTGATGGTTACAAAGCCATCAGCAGCGGTTCAACCTACAGAAATTGCCTTTAATCACGTTTCGGTTTCCAACGCCATTGTGATTGGCTTTCACACGTTTAATGCATGTCCGGCGCCCGATGGTAGGTAGCAGGGACGGTTTCATTATTAGAAAGATAAAACCATAGTACAACCATAGGTTGCGGAGTAGCCTAGTTGGTTAGCGCGCGCCTCTTAACAGAGAGGTCGTGGGTTCAATACCTGGTATACACTCAATTTTTCCAGATTTTAAAATCTCGGTTAAAATTTATGTGAAAAATTACAATGTACCCCGGTGAAGGAAAACACCGAGAGGGAACTATATATACACACAGGAGAATGTGTTGTAGTGTATAAAGGTTGACTTTAAGAGATTTATTCCGGCAATAAGTCCGCCTACTGCTAAGCAGGAACGTCTATATTTGTTTCAGTTATTTTATAGTAAAACACTTTTAATAAGAATGAGTTTTTAATATATAACTTTATTTCAAAAGAATTACATACTAAATACATATATACCATCATGACTCAGTCATCCCCGTAGGGGTAGGCAGTTACAATGAGCGACATATAACACGGTCCTGACAAATATCCTTTGCACCATCAACCGTCAAACACCACTTCATACATGAGCGCCGGTTGTGGGCGATGCGAACTTGCCTTTCTGTAAAAAGTTACTTATTTGGTCATGGTGTGGTCGCTTAGGGTGGCCCCGTTCGACCCTAACTTCCACTTTCTCTTCATATATTTGTTTGGTCATAAACTTACCATTCATTCTCTCAGTGCGTCCAAAAAATCTAAGCATATCTGTCTCTATCCTTGTCATAGCGACAATCCAGTCTTGTTTCAATCCACATTTTTCTCACACAATCGTTATTCATCCCATCTTTTAAAGATGCACCACATATTTTTCTAAATGACTGCATTTAAACTGCATTTATACTACTTTTATGTTGCTTCTGCCATACCCAATATTCACTGCCATACTTGTGTAGGAACCCGAGCAATAATATATTTTATGTTGCTTATTATTTTGGAAAACTTCCGGCTCTTCTCGCTGCGACTTTATCAGATTGTTCCGACGGTTCGAACAGAGCGTCCTGTTCATGGTCACGGAGACGTCCGCTATAATCTTTGCGTCCGCTAGCTACGAGCTCAGAAAACGTACTCTTGCTACGAGTACGTTTGCTGATCTCGTAGCTAGCGGAAGTCTCCGTGACTATGAACAGGACGCTCTGTTAGAAACGTCGGAACAATCCGATAAAGTCACCGCGAGAAGAGCCGGGAGTTTTGAAAATGTTAACATGATTTTCATCCACAACACGTATGCAAGAATCATTTATAGAATAATATCAAGAAGATATATGTAGGATAAAAGCAGAATATGTACGTATAGGATATATAGTTTACTAGTGTCACGCTGGCCGAGCGGGCAAGAACACGCCTCTCAAGCGGGAGGTGAGGGTTCGATACCCACTGGGAGCACAATATTTATAACTT
>WYDE02007795.1:0-19107 GCA_009867175.2 Adela reaumurella | reverse complement strand
TACGTATAATTTTAGTGTAGAAAAGTGGTAGACAATGAAGTAAGGCAGCAGCGACTGATTTTAGAATGCGTAACCTTTACAAAAATACTAGTCTCAAAGACCGATATTCCCTGTTTATGTTACAGGTAATATCTGTCTGAGACCGGTATATGTTACCCGCAAAGGGTCTTTATATTTTTAACCTATACCATTCAAAATAATGCATAAACATGTGTTCTCATAGCGCCTAAAGAAATGGTCTTGAGAAATGTGTGCCAAATACGCGACTTTTCATTGATAAAGTTTGTTTTTTAGAGCCTTTACTAAAATAGCTGTCTCAGAGACCGATAATACCTGTAATGTATAAGAGAAGGTATTACCCACTAAGGGTTAAAGGCGTGTTAATAAACTAGACAATGATCTTTTTGTCCGCCTTACAGCTGGCCTCTCTGAGCGTGGTTGTGTGAGGAGTGGCGTTATTGGCTGTGTGTGACCTTCTCTCAGAACTCTGGGCACAGCCAACCACAACGTTTATTTTCAATTTGTGCTATCCATTTAAAATTCTATGAGTAAGGGGTGTGCGTGCTTAGCATGAAAAAATCTAATATTGTTGTATACAATTTGTAATGGAAATTAATATTCTTAAGAACCTACAAAAGTAAAATTTGAATGTTGGTAACGTCAGAACACACATACATCAGAAAGAAAATTATATTTACCACAAAAAATGTAAGTAAAGTCTTTTCCGTTGAGCACAATGGAGAAAGGAATGGTGCAAGCTCTCCCAAAAACAGTGAGGCAAATACGCACTGCACTTTTATAGTATTCTGACGTCTCATCGGGGGCTGATTTTTTTTTTATAATTTGTTCACCATCATGAATGAAAGGTGATGATGATTGATGACCTGCATGAATTTAGGCTATAATATATATCCGTTCATATTTCATCAAGAATAGAATAGAATAGAATAATTTATTAAATACAACAATTGTATACGTCAAAAATCATAATGATCATCAATCATAATCATCAGCTTTCATGATGATTGTGAGTGAATTAATAAAAAACGAAAAACCGGCCCCCGAGAAAATCTCCAAACATTATTTGCTTCACTTTTGCAAGCAACCCGCTGTAGAGTGCGGCCACCATTCATTTCTGCATCATGCCATTTAGTTACGGTGCAAACATTTTTAATTGTAACATATTACAAAAATTCAAATTTTAATATTAGTAGGGCCGGAAGGTGAAAAGAGTGCAGTGCGTCTACCGGGTTAACATCACATAAGTGAGTGAAGAGGTTTTAACCAATCCTAAGCGTTAATGCACTCGTCACAGCCAGTCTGATTGGTTGAAATTGTGGCGTAGTCTCTTCACTTCTGAGGGTCATATATGTTTTTTTTTATTGAAACTGACACGTAAGGCTACATCACCTAATGCACCAGTTTTCTGGTACCAGTGATGTCAGCTTAAACACCTTTGTGAATTATGTAGGTAGGTGCCATATCAGCGCTTCCCTCAATTCCACCCGGCTACCCTTAACTGGACGGAAAACACGAGCTATGTTTCATAGCCGCTTCGACCGACCTTCATTCAGTGTGGTGGTACCAACCCTGGCGGGTTTAAGTCTACAACGTGTAAGGAGAGGGAAGGGACCTACTGTTTAACGTGGAATCTGAACCACGACCAGCGTCAACGTTCAAGCGGTCACCCATCCAAGTCCTGACCACGCCCAGCATTACTTAACTTCCGTGGCAGATAATTTGTTAATCTTGAGTATTTGATGAAATTAATGAAGTATTCATTTGTTTTCAAGTATTATGAATTATTCTTTTATGAAATAATCAAGTAATTCATCATTTGCTTTCACCATTAAAACGCGTCACTCAGACCTAATCCCACACATTTGTTATGCCATCAGAATTCCCCGTTCTCCAAGGAAAATCCAATGCAAGGTGCAAGTCGCATAATATTAGCCTGTCAGCACTGTCGACAGTTCATTTTCCTAGATGATAGATGGCGCCACCGCCTAGGAGACTTGCGGTAAGCGATGGAGCCCGTCGACAATGTTGACACATGCAAAATATTTGGATGTTTTAATTTCAAAGTTACAACACCCCTGATCCCGGCGGAATTGGTTTCTCTTGCGGATGGATTATGACATCGTTGCCTATGTGAAAGTGGCTATATGCACTTCAGTTACTGCGAATAACAAGCGTCTATGCTATGTGCACCTGCGTGGCTGACTGAATGTGTAATCGAGAAAGTTGACACATGCAAAATACTTGTATGTTTTAATTTAAAAGTTAAAACATCTCTGCTCCCGTTGGAATTGCTTTCACTTGGGGATTATGAGGTGGTTTCATACTTAGATTCACGTTGAAGGTTCAATGTGTGGAATTAAATCCCTGCGGATACACTTTTCAATTCCTAACGTAACCTAAGTTCCCTGACGTATAGTCAGTTCCATAAGTTAGTTTACAGTAAAACGAGAGATTAGAAATTAATGATTTCGGAACTAAAAATATTATCACTTCCGGGCAAAACCTAAAATTATCTAAGCTCTCTAATATAAGTATGTGCAGTCGACTGCCTGTTCACCCCATAGAGCGATCTCTTCTCGTAATTTTAAAGACGCCTGTACCAGACCGCACACAGTCCAATTAAAGAAAAAAATTGGCAAACCCATCTTGTCAGCGCCTTCGTAATTTCTGGTATCGGTTGCGGTGGGTTCGGTATATGAAATGGCAAGATTGCTGAGGGTTCGGGGTATTGCAAAGTTAGTTTGTCCGTCTGTAAACGTGTTGCTATATGAACGATGGTAGCGACCTAATTTATTTTCTAATCTTTCACGTCGCACTGTAAAAGAAATAAAAAATCGCATTTAAGCAACACCATTACTTCCTGTCAAGGGTAAGGTCATCTGGTAGAAACAAACCGTAGAGTCTGTTCAATAAGTCAGTTTAAATCGATAATTTTAGAAGGAATAAAAAAATCGAATGCCTTCCAGTCAAGGGTCAGGTCACCCGGGGCAGAAAGAAAACGTAGAGTCTGTTCAAATAAATCAGTTTAGATCGGTTATTTTAGAAGAAATAAAAAATCGCATTCTGACAACATCATTACTTCTTGTCAAGACTGTATTCGGCTATAGGCACGAGTAGAGTTAAAAGCTACGGACTATAAAATTTAAAAAAGGAGCGTACATTTTTATAGTCAAAATGTGTGGAAAAGGTTAGTGCGCAGTCAAATGTTTCAAGTTTAATTGTATGTATAGAAAATTTATTTGAGGCCGAAATATGAGTTTTTTGTAGTCAGCTATGCTTTATGTTTTGGATTTGTGACTTAGTATTACTTACATTAAAAAACTAGTCGCTCTAAACCTACGATTAATAATTTAAATCCAGAAGTATAAAGGTAGAGGTAAAAAGTTAGGAGTCCTCAACCAGGCTTTCAACTCATTCCAAATACGCACCTCCAATAGTGGAATCAACTCCCTGCGGAGATCTTCTTCAGACATATCATTGCCTTCTACGCACTTAGTATGCGATAAGTCTATGTCCTAACGTTTATACTGTACAATCGCAAATACCCCCAACAACATAATAATGTCCAATGCTAAATAAAACACTAGAGTTTCTAATATTGTTAGTGTTTCTACGTGTAAGACGAAGTTTGAACAACGTACTTCCACTTCCAAGCTCCGAGACTATACAATCTCAACCCGGGCTGGAACAGGTTGACTTTAAATCAACTCAAACATTCCGACAATCCGATAAACTCGCGGCGAGAAGAGCCGGAAGTTTTCAAAATGTTGTTCAGCAACCGCGGTAATTTAAAAAGTATTCAAGCATTGTGTATGTTTATTGCGTTACAGAAAAGTATGCAATTTTGTGAGCTCGCTCTCAGGTAGCTTGTTTGGTACAGACTAAAAATATATGAACATTTTAAAACAGTAAATAAAGCAAAATTATACTTTTTCATGTTGCTAGCACACAGATTTAAATAATTTTATAACTTTATTTTTTATAACCCTAAACATCCTTATTATGATACGATAACAAAGGATTATTAATGAAATTGTATTTACATATGTTTGGATATTCAATCTCAATAAAAAACATTATTTTATTAAATTTCTTATTAACATAGCTTATCATAAAAAATTATGTAAGTATATTATCTTTTTATATTTTATTAATTTAGTGTCTATATTACACGAATTCAACGCTACCTTTTTAGATAATTTGTGCATAGATACATATTATTGCATGTTTTTTTGTTATTTTTTCGTTGGTTTATGTTTTTCTAAAAATTTAAGGTGCCTGATACGATTAATATTACCAGCCGGGATACGGGAAATGCCAAGTCCGGCAGCCTTATAGGTGTGGCAGAAGTGATAAAAAAATACTATTCATACGTTTGACAAATTCCGGCGGCGGAGGGATGAAGCGAAGGGCTGAAGGGAGGGAGTGGCAGGGTGGGGGTTGCCGCGCAAAAAAATCTAATGTTAAAACGTAGCGCGGGAATTATGGCTTCAATTATTTCGCCAACCCCGTTTGGTGCGGAGAGAGAAAGATTTTGGATAAGACCAGCGACATAGCGAAAAGGATAGAGGGTATGCTTGCTTAGTGGTTGGGACACATAGAGAGAATGGATTGATGGAATTACCACATAAATTATATATGAAAGGAATGTGGAAGAAACGGTCGAACGGGGCCGTGATCAACCATGATCAAACAAGTAACCTTTTACGGAAACGGCAAGTTCGCAGCACCCGTAATCGGTGCGCATGTATGAAGGAATGTATGAAGGAATGTATGAAGGTGAATGAAGCAAAGGATGTATGTCATAAGCGTATCACTTAGCGCTCAATTGTTTCTGCCTACAACTACGGGGAAGAGTCGTGATGGTATGTATTGTATGTATTTATGAACGATATTATTACTACGTATTCGTATGTGTTTGTATTTATTTCAATGCAGATTAATCCAGTTTCTGTATAATCTATGTAATGTTCCTTTGCTAGCTGAATGTGCTTATCCGTCCACCCTTGATAAAGAAGAGCCTTTCGATTAAAATTCACTTTTTTTGGTTTATGCAAATTTGATATAATATGGTGTTAAATTACTTATTTATATACTTCACTGACGGCAGCAGCCGAAAAAAAATGTCATTACGTGCTCGGGTGAAAAGTAATGTGTTTTCATAATCTACTTACCTAATCTTGTAATTATACTTTACAAAAATGTAAAAGTCATTCATTCAATGACAGAAAACGCACAGCCTAAACCGCTGGGTTCGGAATCATGAAATTTTGCATAGAAGCTCATTTTGTGACATAGGTGAGCACTAAAAATAGTATTTTTTAAAATTAATTCCTTAAGGGGATAAAATAGGGGTTGAAATGTGTATGGAAGTTCGTAATTTTTACTCGATTACGTAAGGAGGAGTGGTAATGTTTTTGGGTCTAATGTGAGTGTGTATGTGTGTGTTTGTGCCTCGATAACTCAATAACAACTGAACCGATTTCGATGATTTCTACATAGTGTTAATCTTTTTTAGTCTAAGCCTGGAAGGAAACACTGCTTTCATAGATTTATTAAAAAATGACGAAATAATTGAATTATAAATAAAATTAATAATAATCTTTATAAGCGCCACCTATTAGTGTTTGGATTTGAATATTTGACGTGACATTCGTTGCCAAGATGACACAGCTGTCATTCAAGGTGCTGTCTTTCAAGTGTGCGGTTAAACAAATGGGGCTAATTTAAAAAGTGAACTCGTAGGCGGGTTACAGTTTTTATAATCTTTACACTTGTTAAAGTTATAGATATGGAATTATGGACTAACGGGGTTAAACAGGAGGGGTTATGTACGTTTCAAAGACATCTATGCCTCGAATCGTTCATGCGGGTTTCCTATTTGGGGTGGTACGGGGATATGGTGGCGAGAAAAGATTATTTACCGCAGCGACGTCGTGGGCCTAAGAAAATACCGAAAGAAGAGTTGAACGCGCCAAATTTTTCCTACTGGTAGGGTAGGGATAGGGGTAGGGACGGGGGTAGGGTGGGGGTATGGGTAGGGGTAGGGATAGAGTTGAGTTAGGGGTGCTGGTTGGGGTAATAGGAGTCGGGATCGGGTAATGGGTAGGGTTAGGGGCTGGGTCAGGGGGGAAAGGGGTGGGGGAAATGGGTAGGAAGGGGTATGGGTAGAAGTAGAGGTAGGGGTAGCGGGTTTAGGGAGAGCAGAGGCGGGGAGTGGCGTCGAAAGGTGGATAAGCGCGGGCGGGGCCGAGGTCAAAAGCTAGTATATTTTAATAAAATTATTAAAGTCACCGACTGACTAACTAACAGACACACAGCCTAAACCGGTCGGTCTAGATTCTAGAGTATTCTAGACTGTAGAAGCATGACATTTTATATAAGAGCTTCTTATGTAACGTAGCTGTGGACACTAAGAAATATTTTTGAAAGCGCTGATTAACGAAAATACTGAAAAGGAGTATCAACGCGCGAGGGCTTCAAAATGTTTTTTACAATATAACAGTATACTTCTTCTACTCGTAGAAGGTAAACACAAATTGTTTGATTTTATTTTTTATTAAATCTTAGATTTGCCATATTTTAACATTATAATGTTATATGTAACATTCCACTTGGTCATTCATTTGTCAGCATCGGTGGTTCGGCGGCGCAACATTCGGTATTCGCTTACAGAAGTTAAGTACTGTCGAGCGCGGTCATGTATTGGATGGGTGACAGCTTGACGGTTGATGCTAGCCTTGGGAGGGCATGCAAAACTGTAGGTCCCTTTCCTCTTCTTAAATGGTGGTAGGGCTTAAACCCGCCCGGTTTGGTACCACTACACTGAATGAAAGGTGGGTCGAAGCGGCCATGAAAAATAGTTCGTGTTTTCTGTCCAGTTCAGTGTAGCCGGCTCGATTACGGGGAAGCAATGGCATGACCCCTACCCAACTCATCAAAATGTACGGGGCTGGCATCACTGGTGCATTAGGGTGATGTAGGGATCCAGGCAAAAACAGTTCGATTGTCACAGCAAATAAGAACTGACAAGAAACTTCGCAGGTTTTTTTTCAACGTTTGGGGCGAACCGGTGCATGCATAATTAAATTTTGGATAAATACAGTGAACCGGCGCATGATAAAATTGGCTGAGCGTAGCGAAGCCTAGTACTCGACTAGGGTAAAAAAAAATTGGTGTCTGTCTGTCAGTCTGTTTGTTTGTCCGCGCAACTCTGAAACGGTTAGTTAGGCCGATCAAGCTGAAAATTCTTGGGCTCATTCTATGCGCCAATAGCTCGCCACATACCAATTTTCAACTTCCTAGAAGAACTGTCGAGAAACTTCGCTGCAAATTTTTAAATGTCCATCGCGAGTAGGGCGAAGACTGTTAAGACAAGACTGGCGAACATCTACCTTGTATTAATTTCAGTGCCATACGGCATTGGCGTATTCGACAATTAGTGTCGTAAATTTAGGCGGAACGCGTCAAAGTTGACGATCGCGATCATCACTCACTTGTTTGTACATTTGCCGTTCGCTACAATAACATTTGTAATTTTTAGGGTTCCGTACTCAAATGAACCAAAACGGAATCCCTATGGTGAGACTTCGTTGTCTGTCTGTCCGTCCGTACGTATGTCACAGATTCCTAACTTTTGATGTTTAAGAGAGGTAAAGTTTAAGTGACTGATGTCTCATACATGTCACCGTGTGTAGATAATATACAATTTAAAAGTGGTGGCAAATTTTTTATTTAGTAAAATAACTATTAAAATAATAAAAAAAAAAATTCAGATTCTACGGATATAAAATTTTTTAATATATAATTTTGTATCATTGTCTAACTAACGTATACTTAGTTGACTTTACTTTAGGCCATTTCACTTGGAAATTCCAAAAACCTATTCGTTTCTCTTTAACGTCTTCGAGGGATCCATTACGACCCCACCCCCGCTTTCCGTTGGACATTAGGAGCACACGCGACCGGCGAGCGAGCCACGTGCGCGGCTGCGGTTCCAAACCCGACAGGGCATTCTCATACATTCGCCCTAGCAGAGTGTAATGCGAACATTTTTGACGTTAGGGGCTTTGGATAATGTTAGGGGTTGATCGTTCGTTGATTTGGGTTTGGACCGTCGCGGCGTCGTGTGATAATTCTACTTAGTCGACAGGTATATAGTCTCTTCCATGACGTTAGTGCGTGCGTGTGTGTGGTCGTCCGTACGCTTACTTCACACCGTTAAATCTCAAGAAATTCTATACACATATTCTCCTAGTGACCCTAAAAAAGAATTAGGGACTACAAATGACGCCCGTTTAGCCCGTGGCGGCAAATGTATAAGTCGAAGTGGGCAGACTGATAGGAGTGGCCGCAATTTTTAATGTTGATATTTTATAGTTTCCATAATTGGTCTACCGTAGTTTGGTGATACATTGATTACTTAAATTCGGTAATCGAATACTGAATATCGCAACCAACACTGAGCCAACGACGCTGATAAAACCTAAAAAGGCACCTGTCACGCCGGTTCGGAATTTGCGGCCCCCGTTTTGAATCGAATGTTTTTGGGCGTCGTCGTCGGCACACGTTGACGGCGCCAAGTGGCTAGGGTTTCTATAGAAAAAATATTATAAATACTTATATCCATATATGATAAAAAAATAACAAAATAAATATAAACTATCAAGCTTTCTTTTCAACATAAGCTACACAAGGTTCACTTCTTTAGATTATTTATTTATTAAGTTATAATGACAGCTGTGTCAAATTATGATAAATTGATAATTATTTATGATAATTAGAGCTGTGAGCCGTAGTGACTAGCCTAAAGCAGGGTACTGCTTCTAGTTAAAACTTAAGGTCCGCAGTCGGCACCCTGTCGCTCGGCAGCCCTACATGCGCCACGTGACCGGGATGGGGTGGCTGAGGGGATGTTGAGTGGAGAGACGTGTCAATTGAGCAGTAATATCTAATCTGGATTAGATTAGATTTAATTTAATGGTCGTACTTGGTTGTAAAATTACGCCCGTAAGTACGATAATACACTCAAAGATCGATTGCCAACGCTAAACATCGACGAATAGTCGGGTGTTTCTTGTGCTTATCTAACAAACATGGGAGTAGCCACTGGGGGAGGCGTTGGGGGTTAAAATGCCACTCCCACCCCAGCCCTCCCACGAAAAAAATAAATCATACATTTTAAATATTATTGGGGCTGATTTTACATTGTTTTTATTTACCCGCCGCCACCGTTCCCTCAAACGGAAAACAAAAACCACCCCCCATAAAACCAAACCGGGAATGTGCTTAAAAGTTTTCTGATGAAATCTTTTAACTTCTACCTTCACAACCTTTACGCTCCTACCCCATCCCTCAGCCCCTTTTCCCTTTGTGGGACTGAGAAGTGAGAGTTCTATTCAATACCATTCTTTTGCTCGTTCTTCTTCCTTCCGGCGTGAGCTTTCCCAACCGTACCAAACAAGTCGTTTTCAAACATGAAATTTACTCACAGCACAAGTAAAGGAAACAATCCGAAAATAGTTTAAATTGTAGTGGTAATAGTTTTAGTTTAATTTTTAGTTTTTTATTCAGCATTCTTATGGTACTACACTTGAAATTGTCAAAATATTACATTTTACACCCGGTTAGATTGTTTGATCCAATGTATCATATTTTTATTTTTTTTAGATTTACAGCAAACTCAAGACTCGCTAATCAAAACCTACGAGGTACTTCCCCTTGACCTAGAATCCTGAAATTAGACATGAAACAAGTTTGGCAGCACAAACTTCCCTTCGAATTTAGTGATCGCTAGTCTTAAAAGCTGGGTAAGGGTAGGACAGAACTGTTGTGAAAACCAAAATGATTAAATCCGTAAATAACCCTGAATAATTTAATAAAAATATATTTTCTATTGATTTAAAATCGCGAACAGTATTTTCACACTTATATATTTAAAGTAGGTGAGAATTTGTTTTTGTGAAGTGTGTTTACATTACCGCGGTTGCTGAACAAGCTTTTTGCAAACTTACGGCTCTTCTCGCGGCGACTTACCGGATTGTCCGATGTTTCGAACAGAGCGTCCTGCTCACGGTCACCTCATGGTGACCTCAGTCAGTACGTTTGCTAAGCTCGTAGCTAGCGGACGTCTCCGTGACAATGAACAGGACGCTCTGTTCGAAACGTCGGACAATCCGATAAAGTCGCCGCGAGAAGAGCTGGAAGTTTTCAGAAGGTTCCGTGTTTTGTTTGCATTTGGATCTAGGAACATACAAAATAAAAGTTATTCAAGAGTGAGCGGGCGACCGTTGAGGCTGGCCCTGGTACGAATTTCACGTGAAACATTAGGACCCTTTCTTACTACTAAATGAAGACCGATCGAAGCGGAATAGTTCGTGTTTACCGTTCATTTCATGGTAGGCGCTGAGTAACACCTACTAAATTCTGCCTTTGTGCAGAATTATTTATTCTTGAATAAAATAAATAAAGATAGACTTTTCTGTTTAGCAGAAGGCAGGCTTATTGCCGTAAGCAATCTCTTCCAGTCAACCTTTATACAGTTCGTATATACACTTCGTATTGTTAGTGTACAGATTTCCTCAAGGTGTTTTCTTTGTACTTGCCTGTAATTTCCTCTCTGTGTAACATTTAACACTCTATCTAATTCATCAAGATGTATTACTGACATCACTGCTGCAGTGATATAGCCATCCATGTCAGTTTCATGTATAATGTTATTTCCTTTATAATCTATAACCGACTCTGATGCTATATCTTTATAAGTCGCTTTCATTATTTTTTGCTCGTTTTCAGTAAAGAGCACTTCGCCGTTTAGCGCTTCAAAACCAAAGTGCTCTACAATTTTATAAACGCGTTAATATTTTCCCATTTTTTCTCTCGGCGAGCCGTTTTGATCACCACTTTGACGGGGAAAAAATGCCTCCACTGAAAACAGGGAATTTTCCACCCCGTTTCATTGAAAGCAGGTCGAACACGGCTCTGCCTGCACACGTCGTATGTGCATATGTTATGCAGCGGGAGTGCCGGTTCGACATTCACTAACATGTCCGGTCAGCAGCTGCTTTTTAAAATGTACGAATGCAAAACGTATTTTTAAAAGTTTTCGGTCATTTATTTTAGAGACTTTTATCATTAAATAATCGCTACGT
Source organism: Adela reaumurella (assembly GCA_009867175.2). Taxonomy (NCBI): domain Eukaryota; kingdom Metazoa; phylum Arthropoda; class Insecta; order Lepidoptera; family Adelidae; genus Adela; species Adela reaumurella. The sequence continues at coordinate 7,936 of WYDE02007795.1, read as the reverse complement.
AATTTAAGATACATATACATACATATCACTGAAGCTGAATCATGACCATCGGGGTAAGCAGAGCAATCAGTGTTGTGCTGCAAGAACTTCGGTATAACAGTACAACACCGACCACCACATTTCGCAAGCATGTAAGACACGAAAACCCATCTACTGCATGACTTGGTAGAAGTACCGTGTCAAGGTTAGAGGTGGCGAGCCTGTCGCCCTTTAGCACGGCATCTTGTCCTTGATGATAATACAGTACAATACATATCGAAGTAGCATTTTTATGCTTTTGCTTCGTTACTTGTATCATCTTGAGGTGTAAACCTAGAACGTGGTGGCTTTGTTTGTGCGCTCCCATAATAGCCCTATTATTGCCTGAACCACGTACCACTTCATTTAGCAGAGAGGAAGGCAGTAAACTCTTGATTCATGGCACTATATATTGCACCGGTGTCTTGCTGCTTTGAACCGAAGCATTACCTGTATTTATTGCATTCTTTTCTTCTTTTGCTTGCTCTACTTCATTGCACCTGGTGGCAATTAAGAAAGAGAATATAATTTTATTTAGGAAAAAATAAATCTCCTTTTTTTATGGAAACTGACACGAAAGGCTCACACCTAATGCACCAGTTTTTCGTACCAGTGATGTCAGCCTAAATACCTCGGTGAATTAGGTAGGTGCCATTTAAGCGCTTCCCTCAATTCAAGCCGGTCACACTTAACTGGACGGAAAACGCGTTGTATTTTTCATAGCCGCTTCGACCGTCCTTACTGTGTTGGTACCAACTAGGGTTTAATACTACCACCATGTAAGAAGAGGGAAGGGACCTACAGTGTAACGTGGAATCCGCACCACGACCACCATCAACGGTCAAGTGGTCACCCATCCTATACCTGATCGCGCTCGGTAGTGCTTAACTTCGTTAATCGAATACCGAATATCCCAACCACTGAGCAACCGACCGACGCTGATGATGAACGACAAGGTGCACAATAAACTATACATACATTCACACAAATTTTGTTGCGGAGTAGTATGGTTGGTGAGCGCATACCTCTTACTCGAGAGGTCGTGGGATCGATACCTGGTAAGCGCACAGTTTTTGCGGAGTTTAAAATATCCGTTAAAATGCTGTGTGCAAAATTAGAATACAACTTGGTGAATGAAAACACCATGAGGAAACGTATGCAATAACAATTCAATACGAATGTGTTGTAGTGTATAAAGATTGACTGGAAGAGATTGCTACCGGCAATGAATCAGCTTTCTGCTAAGCAGAAAAGTCTATATTTATTTGAAATATTATTCCTCTCCACACTTCGCTTTCCTGTCCTGTCTTTATACAGGAAAGCGAAGTGTAGGAAGACCACCCGCCAGGTGGGACGACGACATCCGGTACGTCGCGGGCAAACGATGGATTCGTGTTGCCGAGTGCCGGGAAGGTTTAAAAAAAAATGGAGAGGTATATGTCCAGCAGTGGACGACAAAACACTGAAAATGATGATAATTTGAGTTACTCCTTTGTTTTTCAAAGAGAGCTTAAAATATCTTATGAAGGTTTTCGTGAATTTCGCCTACAGAATCCAAAGTGGAGCGAGATGCGCCGCCGGCTGACTCCCATGTTCACTACAGCACGCCTGCGTAAGCTTCACGACACTATGGACGCCACCTCCATCAAACTCTTGGATCGCATCCAAACACGTCATGTGGAGGGGAAAGAAGAAGTAGACCTGAAGGTAAGACAAAATAACACCATACAATAAAATTGAGACACTGGTGAAAACTTTGATAAATTTGATAATGTTGGTGTCATAACTTCTGAAAACAAACTACATAAAATGGCACAGTCTCCAACAGTTGCAATGAATACTTAATTTTTTATTACTTGGGTATAAGAAAGAACTCCAATTTATATTGTGAGCACGACGACAAACAACCAGTACCAACCATAACTTTATGAATATTCTCAATTAAACTGAATCTACGTCTATCACTAACATTCGACCATGCGAGTATATCATAAGAAATAATAAATAAATGACGTACAAGTAAAACCATGTATGTAACTACAATAAGCAATATAATCAAGTCATAGCAATAACCTATTTTAGGGTATGTTCATCTAATATATATATTCATCTTATCAAAGAAAACAATAGACAATACAGACGAAAGTATAGTGCATAAAGTAGATCTGTACGAGTATATTAATAGTTTTTTAAAGCATACATGGGTCATTTTATTAATTAGTAATATCTATTTAGGATTGTTTTTTGATTAGATAAGTTCTGAGTTCTTTAATCAGCATTCTTATGGGTTGTACACTACACATAAGTTTGTCAAGACAGTTAAATATAAATTTTTATGTTTAACCGTATTTAATTTTTTTATAAAGTTTTTTACACAATAGATAATTTATTTGTTTATGTCAATCAATCATGCCCGCCCTCACGCTTCTTTCCCGGAGGGCTAGGCAGAGCCAATCGAGTTCCAATTGACACGCTTCTGATTATGGATTGGTCCTGACATACATCCTTTGTTTCATCCACCATCACACATCCATCCATCCTCTCCATGTACCCAAATCATCCAATTCTCTCTAGCGCCTCTTTCTACGTTTAGAACAGAGCGTCCTGTTCATGAGCTCTGCTCAAAACGTCGCACAATCCGATAAAGTCGCCGCGAGAAGAGCCGGAAGTTTTCAAAATGTTGTTCAGCGACCGCAGTAATTTAAAAAGAATTGCATCGACGTTTATTATCACCTATTATATTTAGATTTTTTATGGTAAGCGTAGGCATGTGTCGCACTCCTGACTAACGCATGCGTGTAGCCCAACGGTGCACACCTGCATTATAAAAGGTTATCCCAATACATGCATACACTATAGGTTATCATATAACAGCAAACACTCGCCTATACGTGCAGATGCTGTTTTCGATGTTCACAACTGACGTGATCGGAACCACTGTGTTCGGACTGCGCGGCGAGACCCTGCAGACTGATGACTCGCCTATATGGACCATCACCAGCCACATGGTCAAGTTCAAGTGGCCCCGCTCCTTCGAGTTCCTCGCCATCTTCCTCGTGCCCGGCCTAGCAGAGAAACTCAGGTGTGCTTCCATTACTTTTTCGCCACGTTCTTCAGAAACTTTTGTGGATATTATTAATTTGAACACTCACATTATTTACTTGCCTTATTCATAGCTTTTTTGTGCTACCCATTGAACACGGAATTTCCGTAATTAAACGTATATTGTATTCTTCATTATTTATCTATTTATATTATATTATTACTAGCAGTGCCCGTGGATCCGCCCGCGTTAAAGTCCGACCTCTCTTATATATTTCAGCTCTCTGCTCGCCCCCTATACTAATTATTGTGATAATAGGTAAGTAGCCATGTGATGGGAAGAATTAAGCTTTACGTAGACATAAACCCCATCAAAATCGGTTCTGGGATTCTCGAGTTATAAACGGACAGACAGGACTGACTGACTACTGATGACGCACGTTGCATTTTATAATAGTGGGGATTGTATTCTTTCTCTAATATTATAAAAGTGAGTATAAATAAACGCACCATTATACCTTTCAAATTTAGTTTTTGGATTCGATTTTAAGACTATCTATACTCCAGAATACGCTGTTATTGTTACAGAGATTGTCCCTATTCTGGAACTTGTTAAACACTTCGCCTTTTTAATTAAATGTGGCACAATATATATTTTTTTTTTTTGGTTGATTTAATCAAGAGTTTCGTCGGTTCTAATTACGACATGGAACTTCGTTGCAGGTTCCAATTCTTCTCAAACGTGGCCACGGATTACGTGCGAAAGGTTTTCTGGTCGGTTGCGAAGAACCGCATGGAGACCAACTCTGTAGGGCAGCAGAGGGACCTGCTCGATACTTTGCTCCACATCAGGGAGACTGCTGATGCCCAGGGATTTGGTGAGAAAATCATGCAATTCCATAAAAATTTTTTGCAACCATTTTATTCGACCCACTTCTGGGTACAGGCTTCTATCATTTACATGATATGAGAGGATTTAGTCGTACATTTACACGGTGACCAACCGGCTTGGAAGTGGGTTTCCTCACGATGTGGTTTTTCACCGGAGTGTCAGCAGCCATTTTAGTACAAATTCTAAAGTAATAAATGTTGTACTCCCAGCGGGGTTAGAACACGCACCTCCCACTTGACAGGCGTACTCTTGCCCGCTCGGCTAATGTGACATTATTTATACTTCTCGTGATTTCAAGAACAGTAAAAATGTAGGCCCCTCTCGAGTGCTTCAAGAGGGGCGTGAATAGGCACCTGTCAGGCCGGCATGGCATTCGCAATCCCCGCTAAAACCGAATGTCCATGGGCGTCGTTAGTCTCCTTCTGGGTGGCTTGGCGCCAAATGTCGCGCTCTCAATAAAAAAAATAAAATATGCAGGTACCTTCACTGTCTCTATTGCGTACTAATATGTGCTTTACTAATTCAGGTTATACCAGAACGGTTCTACCTTGTATTATGTTCGTGGTTTTGTCATGTTTATAGACAGGCAGATTGCATAATATTTAATAAGTTTTTTTTTCCTGTTTACTTTAGTTACTTGCGTTTCCTGTGTGTCCTTGCAGCTGCGGTATGGAGCAAATATGCACTTTCACGTAAAAAATATAAATTTATGTGTTAGGTGTGTGGCCATTAATAATGATTACGTAATAAGTATATAGTTATTATGTCACGGCAAAGCGTGAATATTATCGTTAGCTTGAGATGCATGCTTAATGAGTAAAGACTAAAAATATACTCGTAGTACCTACCTAGACATGTGATAAATTTAACACTTTGTCTAGCGAACATTGAAATCACTTCAATGTTGCCGAATATACATCTTCAGCTCTACATACATCAGCGTCGTTGGCTCAGTGGTTGCGGTATTTTGTATTTGATTACCGAAGTTAAGCACTACCTAGCGCGGTCAGCGCCTCTACCGGCGTAATATCACTCGAGTGAGTGAAGAGGTTTCAACCAATCGTAAGCGTTAACGTACTCGGCACGGCCAGTCTGATTCGTTGAAATCGTGGCGTTGTCTCATCACTCGTTCATGTGATAATAGCGCGGTAGCGGCCCTGGTCGAGTCTATCCTATCGAGACAGAGCATGCGACGGCAAAACCTACACTCGGAGTTTCAATTTTAAAATGTACCCTCTTTAGGCCCGTCTTTTTGTTATCTTTAATTGCTTCGTTTACTCAGTGTAAAAATAAAGAGGACACATTAATAAATCTGTCAATGGTATGCCCAACTGTAAAACTCTATGATATGCAAATGGGTATCAAACTTGTAAAACTTTAAAAGATTGCATGATATATTTTTGATTAATCAAAGTTTTTGACATGTTATGTCATCATAATAATTAAAGTCAACATTTCACCGCTGTCAAAGAAGTTGACAGCTGTCGAGCGAGGGTATGCCAAACTATACGACATACATAATACATCTTCAGCATCTGGTCAGCGTTGGTGGCTCAGCGGTGCAGCATGCGGTATTCGCTTACTGTAGTGACGCACTGCTGGGTGCGGTCAGGTGATGGATGGGTGACCGCATGACCGTTGATGCTGGCCGTGGTTCGGATTCCACGTATACCTGTAGGTTCCTTCACATGGTGGTAGGGCCAAACCCGACCGGGTTGGTACCGCCGCACTGAATGAAGGTTGGTCGAAGCGGCTATGAAAAATAATTCCTGTTTTCCGTCCAGTTCAGTGTAGCCGGCTCGATTTGAGGGAAGCGCTGACATGGCAAGTACCTAATTCATCAAGGTGTATTAGGCTGACATTACTGGTACCAAAAAAAACTAGCCATCCGGTCAGTTTCCATAAAAAAAAATTCATAATTTTATCGGAAGTAAACAGTCGCCATACTAAATGCGATCGACAACGCTATAGCATACAATACATTGTATAGTATATATAATAGTAGCGCTGGCGTCTACAGCCAGATACACAATAATATATGACGGACTATATGAATTCCTAATATGGATAAAATAAACTATGATGTCAGATTTAAAAAGCCAAAATTATAACTATAAATTAAAAAAACATAATTCAGAATCATCATCAGAAGGTTATCATGATCTTGCAATACAAGGTAAATGCACTCATGTCTTGTCGTAAGAGGCTTTGCAAACCTCCGTCAGTTTTGCGAATCCACGAAGTTTCTTACTAGTTCTTATAGTTGAAAATCGGTGTGTGGTGAGCTACTGCCACATAGAATGAACCTACAAAATTTCAGTCCGATCGACCGAACTGTTTTGGAGGACAATCCAGCGAACTTTATTGTAAGTTATTCTAAAAAGTTTTACATTACCTAACGAAACTCTCGATAGTCAACCTTGTCACTTTGTCACAAAAACAAAAAAAAAATCAAAATTAGTTCATCCATTTGGGAGCTACGATGCCACAGATGGATACACAGACAGGCACCTTAAATTTAATATATTATAATATTTAATATATATGTAACACCAGTCTTTTTTGGTCGGGGGTTAAAAACAGAATCTAAAGATAAACCAGAAGTATAACTAGATCCATAATAGACGCATGCTCTAAGAGAAAAAAAATCTTACAGATCTAAAACGCAGTTGACCGAACAATCTAATGATTAATGTGAAAAAAGTGCTGTCTATCTTTCAAGCCAGTTGGTCACCATGGAAGTGTATGATGAAATGCCTGTGAATATGAGAGTGAAAACTGTATGAATTAAATACAGGAATAGAGGATAATGTGATTGCAAAAGAGAAGTTTATCAGGCACAGGGACAGGCAGGACACGGCAATCGCGTAATGGCTCGTCGTCAGTTATGGCTTGTTATGTCGATAGGGCAGAATAGTAGTTAGATAATACAGTATGAGCAGTATGGACTGTCGTAGAAATATGAATTAATGTATGCAGATAAAGTTGATGGAGGCAGTCCTAAATTTGTGAAGTTTGTAAACTTTGTTACGTACAGTAAAATTGAGTGTTATTTATTACTGTGTTTTGTAATTACATAAATAATTGGATGAAAATAAGTTGTATAGTTGAGTATTTATTACGTACAAGTGGTTCTAGCGCTTATAACTTTGATTGCGTGTTAATGCCATTGGTATCACAAAAAAAAAATGAAAAAAGACAATGGATCGATTACAATAATGAAAATTAAGCACTAATTGTAATTAAGGAGAATTTGTATAAGATAAACGTGAATTAGTTAAGGTAAATCTCAATTAGAACTCATATATAATGTTGGTGCAAGCAGCCGTAAGAGTGACCGATGAGATGACAGAAGCAATGCGAAGCTACATCAATCATATATTCGAAGCCCCCGTTTGAAACTGAATGCTTTTGGGGGTCTTCGGTAAAACTATCCACGCTGACGGCGCCAATTCTACAAAAAATTACAATTAAATTAGTAAGTAAATCAAAATTACAATTCTATAAAAAAAATTATAATACATATACTTTATTGTGACTTATTCAGTGTACATAATACTCAAGGCTCTCGTAGGCTGCTCTACTCTAACCATGAAATGTCAGCTGTCAGACTACGTGTGACAGTTCTCTTGTCTCTCTGATCGCTGTTAGTGTGAGTGAGAGGGAAGGATTGACCAAGAGTGCTACTTGTCTCGCTTACTTTTCATGATGGAATTATTATACTGTCATACCAGAGGTAGAGAGGGCTATGGCCTGCTTGTATCAATACAAGTTTTTAAACTCACACTGGACGCATTACCAGTGTCATACGGTAATCGACTTACTCCAGTCTAGTGAAACAGAAACAGAAAAAAGCTTCTTGTCACACCCAATTACAGTCCGGTTGGGTATGGCAGACGAAGCACATAAGCAGAATAAATGCTGTGGAAATACGCGCGTTGAGGAGTATGTGTGGAGTCACAATGAAAGACAGATTGAGAAATT
>WYDE02007685.1:0-13160 GCA_009867175.2 Adela reaumurella | reverse complement strand
CATCATCTGGTCCTGGGGCTTTAAAAGGACTAAAGCTTCTTATCGCCCACTGGACTGATTCCTGTTTTACAATACTTTCTGCTATTGCCCATCTTGTTTCATCTATTTCTTCTATCTGTTGTTCTTCCTGCCTCTCCAATACGTATTCTTCGCAATCAGGAAAATGTGTTTCCATCATGGTTTGTAATGTCTCTATTGCCGAGTTTGTCATTTCGCCATCGGCCCTTTTTATCATACCTAATTGACTTGGTTTGTCTTGCGACAGAATTTTCTGAAGACGAGCTGCCTCCGGACAATCCGATATTGCCCCACAGTAACTCCTCCATGCATCTCTTTTTGCTCTTCTAATTAGTTTACTATATGACTTCCTTGATTCCCTGTATTCATTCCATAGGATCCTAAGCTTACGAAGGGACTTGAATCATTGCACCACAGGAGAACAATCGGTTCCCTTAGTCTGTTTTCTAGGTACCTACTACCATCGTCGATGCTCCGATGAAATGGCTTTCATAATCCCTCCTGCCCCGATTCATATCCGCCGCACGCGCCGGACTCGCCCGGAACATCCATATGGTGTTGAAACCAAACTCTGAGAACTCATCGTTTTTCGAAATCGTAACTGTGTCGCATGGCGAAAATTTCTATATTTTCCAGTGAGTGTGTTACGTACCACCTAAAACTTGGGGGTCTTCAAAAGGCGTGTTAATAAATTGGACAACGATATTTTCGTCCGCCTTTTAGCTGGCATAGAGCCTCTCTGAGCGTGGTTTCTTGAGGAGTGATGTTATTGGCTGTGTCCGATCTTCTTTTTAAGTTTTGGGTACAGCCACCCATGCAGGATGCCTACAAAAAAAATGCTTAGATGGTTTGGACACATCGCGAGAATGGATGGTGATAGAATGGCCAAACTAGTATATGAAGCGAATGTGGAAGTAAGGGTCGAACGGGGCTTGTCTAGGCGAACATTTCCTGACCAAAAGGTAAACTTCTACAGAAAGGACAAGCTCGCAGCACCCGCAACCAACGAGTATGATGAAGCGACGTATAATAGTGGAGAAAGCAAAAGATTTATGTCAGGACGATGCCACATGGCGCTCCATTGTCTCTACTTACTTCTCCGGGTAAGAGGCGTGATGGGTATGTATGTAAGTATGTAAATTTATGCAGCTGTGTGCAGACCTATACAGGATTCGAATTGGTGACCGTTTGCATGCGATGCAGCGTGATATTCCTATAGAGCTGCAACTGTAGTGGAAGTGGTTGTACCAATACCACGTACCAATAATCATACCACTTTGTTTACGTAAGACAGACCCGTTCAATCGCTTCTAATAACAGAGAAGTGTACAAGGTGATTGCGAGCGATTAGTCGTAAACCTAGTGCACACGTACGTCCGTCAAGTGTAACAAAGTGTCGAGTCCTAGCGCCCCGTTTACTGCCCACCACTATTCCTAACTATTCATATTTGGGCAATGAACTTTACACCGAGCTCGTGTTGAACCGACTTTTATTACTTAATGTAACTTCCACCAGTTATTAGTCCTCATTGGCAGTGCCACGTAGCGTACGTGCTAGTGCATGCTATTACTGCAAGCCGCTTTATGTAATGTTGCGCATATTACCACTATAAATCTCACCGGACCAGTTTATTACCTAGTCGAGATACAGGTTTATAATTTTCAGTTAACGGGCCTTCGGGTGATTGTTTTATATCGACTGTGGAATAACCACTTAATCCATGTTCTGCCCATAGACTCACAACAATCATACCGCCTATATCAGCTCATTGGGCTATATTTTTTCTTCGTAATGGTGAAAATATTTTCGCAAAGTGCGCGTTATTTGAACAATGTTTTCTGTGTAAAATTTCTCAAAACCAGTAAACCGTAAACGTGTTTACGTTGGCCGGTATCGGCGCTGAGGTGCAGCGAGCCGTGGGCGGGCGGGTCCGGGCGGCACGTGTTCTCCCGCCCTATCGTGTTATCCGGCGGTCGTGATGCGCGACCATAACCCGCGGAATGTATTAAGCACATTCGTGACTCGCGCCTCTACTGCGGCGCTCCTCACGCGCGCACACAACCTCACGTTTCGCACACGCACGCACGCACGCATACTATCATCAAGGGGGCGACCCCCGTGAATGTCAGCGTTATCGGCAACTCGTTATATCCACATATAGCTCGCGTGTACACTTTTTACGGTCCCATAAACAATAATACTGTTAAAAATAACCTCTAAACGTCACGATCGGGTAAGTGTGGACGACGCGGTGGGGGTTGCGGGCACCGAAGGGGCGAGGAGGGTCCGCCCTCGAGACGTCGACAATATCTGCGGAATATCCGGCTCACACGAGCCTGGCTGGGGCTGGACCGCACGACCTCCGCTATCGCTCCAGCGCAATTACCGGGATTTATAGTCTCGTGCGTCGGGAAATATACTTTACGAGGCGACCTTCTGCCGGGAGGCGGGGCCCCAGTAATTCAGTAATGGCAGAACGGCCGCTTCCATTTAATATTTCACGTTTTATGTCCGCGAGATGCGTAACCGAGTAGCTTTCTAAAGACGCGGTCCTTATCTCCGATTGATGTAGTGTCGAAGAGGTGAGCGAGTATCGCCGTCGCGTCGTCGTCGTCGGTGCGCGGCGCGTGATGGATGTGTTTGCGCTGCGCGGGCGGTGTCGTGGCCGTGGGAGCCGCAGCGGCTTCTTCGAGCTAGGCGAGCGACATGCCGAGGGTTCTTGACATGCTACACGTGATACTGTATGGCTGGCGCCGTGTCGCGCACATCCCGCGATCAATCATGTGTCGACGTTATCCGTGTGGTGGAAATCGCTTACGGCGACTAAAGCTGGCAGCTCCTCAATGTAGCTACGCTTAATATTCGCGAGATGCGAAACCGGAGTGACTGCGTACAGCTTAATTCCGTTGCTTCATTTATAAAACTGTTTATTAGCGCAATATAAAAAAAAATTCTTTAATATGAAAGTAGACAGTCATACTTACAATTTAAAGTGAACTAATTCCATTAAGAATTCTAATCCATTAGGAGACTTTCTCCCTGTCCAAAGGCAAAGCCGCTACCTTCCTCAAAATATGATACGAAGGAAGTTGACGGACGGTCCCCCCCCCGGATGTTTTCATAAGCGGTGGGCCCGCGCCTCAGGGCCGCACTAAAGGCGACAAATTGCGGTTTAGGGGCGCTGTATTTTTGATGTTTCAACGTCGCGACCTCGCTTCACATATACACCCCACTACATCACCTAAAGTGTTTGTCAGTCTCTCACAACCTCGACCGAAATACAAAGGGTTGCGTAAAGTCGTGCTGCAGAGTTCAATCTTGGTCGTTTTTCTTGATAGCGCGCATGTTCGCTGCCAAGCATCCAATTTCATATGGTTATCATCAATGTGGTTGTGTTTTTTTTTCTATCGGACATGGATAGTAAAACTGAACTTTAGAATACCACCAGTTGGGATCACGAGATCTTAAGCTTCGGAGTCTGTGGGGCTACATAACGCTGAATGTCGGCATCTTTCTTTTAGAAGCGATTTTTTTTCCGGACGTTGTGTGCTTGGCCGCGCTGGCAAGTGAATCTGCAAAAATTATCATTGTTAACTATAACGCATGCGGTGCTCTCTTAAAAGAAATTGAAAAAAATACAAGAGAATAGCGCTATCTGTGTGTGTGGGTGGGTGAAAAGCTTCGCTGCCCTCTTGCGTCCTGCGACGCTCAACTTTTTTCTTTCTTCTCCATCAATTACCCACAAGCACCACTGAGCACAAACCTCTCATTGGTATTGGTCAAACCCTTCCAAGGTGACAAGCCGTTTGGAATTGAGTTTCATAACGGTATTTTCCTTACCCGGGGTGTCAGAATCCATCCATCCAAACCCGCACTTCCCGCTTGAGGGACTAGTTTTCGCCCACGAAAGCCGGTCATTCCATCTTTTTTTATTTTCCTACTCGTCCTGTGGCGTGTCTGCACGAACTATGCAAAACTATGAAAAATTAATACATTTTCTTTGCGTGTGCTACAATACTTCTGGCCTCTTCAGTATTACACCGTAGTGGTGGAACTCCTGGATGGAAGATGCAGCATGATCCAGTAAAGTCAACTCTGTCATTAAAACCTATACTCCCCGGGTTACTTCCTGCTGTCCTAGAATCATGAAAATTGACCAGAATCAAGGCCGAAAGTCGTTAAATCGTACTTATATCCCATAAAATAAATCCACCCGTCATTTTCGGTGTTGAAAACAGGCAAAAATATTGAGACTCTCGATTCCCTTCGAAATATTAACTCTCTACATACATAATTAATTTTGAACAGATCCCAGAGAGCGCGAGTCATTCTGTTTTTTAAAGACATTTTTCATAATAAAATACCCTATTTCTCTCTTTCATAGTAAGTGTTCCCGACAACCAACAGTGTGTAATGTTACTGTCGGTTGTCTGGAACACTTACTATGAAATAGGGAAAGGCACAACCACGACACCGAAGAACTCATACATAACGCACGCATGCATGCAGAAGTCTTCTATAAACGGTAGCAAACTGCCTATAATACGAGAACGAGAGACTAACGTGTCTAAAATTCGGTGACACTTAGGTTTTTCCCGGAGATGGACAGCATTTGTATCTTACAATCGTATTCCAAACGCCTATTGGCGACTCTCAAATACTTGCCTTTGGCACAAACGTTTCTTAGTCGGTTCCTATTAAAAAGAAAATCCGTCTGTGTCGCGAGTTTTCAGGCGCCTCAAAGCGTGAGAAGAGGTCTTGGAGGGCGGAAGACAGAAGACACGACGAGGGTGGAAGAGGTAGGCGGAATGGAATCGGAAGCGATTTTTAAATCTCGTGCAGCGAATGCCCACAAAGTACCCGTCAAGAAGCCTCTTGGCGGAATGCCGGCTGGGGACGAACGCTCACGATTGAAGCTCTCTTCACTAACTATTGATAGTGTTTTTGATTTTTAGTTTACAAGCGACTCTAAGTAAGAAACCATTGCATTTGTCAGAAATTTCGACTTTTTAGATTTGAGGTCTATATCGATCAACGATGCAAAACAAATCGTTTGGAGAAAATTTACGTATTTGCGCATGTATACCGACTTTAAGCTTAAACCATTGAACCGATTTCGTTCAAAATTCACATTGAGGAGTTTACATACATATCCTGTTGGAGTTTTTTTTTTTATTTATAAATTCGAAAAAAGGGTAACTGAGTTTGAGTTACGCATTGTTTACTTTTTTAAATCATTTAAAAAACTGTAAACTTTGCTAATATTTGGCATATCATCAACCTATCACTAGCTTCATAGATTATATTATAGCCCATTTTCAGAAAAACTAAATTTTTGAGATGGCTACATTACCTTAATCCACTAGTATTTTTGGCGACCGTGCCCAATACCTCACTTTCACAACCGTCACCTGTCAGATTGGTGAACACCGAGCTAACAAAGCCGACAAATAAAGGCACCTGCCATACAAACTGGTTAATTTTTATCATCATCGTCAGCGTATACACCTCTCCAATTTGTTTTCCAACTCTCCCAGCACTCGGCAGCACGAATCCATCGTTTGCCCGCGACGTACCGAATGTCGTCGTCCCATCTGGCGGGTGTTCGCTTACCTGTCCAAGCCAGTGTAGAACGCGCGTGCTCCAACGGCGGTCATTCCTATGACTCACGTGTCCAGCCCACTGCCATTTGAGTTTTGCCAACAATTGTACAATATCTACTAATTTTGTACTAATTTCTTCGCTTCGCACCTTGTCTCGTAGCAATATTCCCAGCATGATTCGCTCCATGGACGCTGGGCGACACTCGCTGGGGCTATGCCGCCCCCCACGCATAGCCTCCGTCGACCTAATTTTATTTTTAGCCCTGTTAATTTTCATACCAACCCTCAGCGAAGCCTCATAGAGGTCACTGAGCATCTCTGAAACTGATTACAGGAATGTGCGAAGCGGCGAAATGAAGATTACTGAGAAACTCTCCATTGATATTGATACCCATTTTCTCTCTCTTAAGCATCTAGAACACCTTTTCTAATGCATTTGTAAAGAGCTTGGGTTAGATCTCATCTCCTTGTCTCACTCACTTTCCAAGTGGGTTGGCCCGGGTGTAATTATGCAGTCTCATTGTCATCGTCGTCGGTCGATACATGTTTTGGAGTATTTTGTCGTATTGGTAGTCAACTCTGCATCTAAGGAGGGAGTTTTCGACAGCCCACCAGACAGTCGACAGCGCAAGGAATATTTGTTGTACTCATCACACTTTTGGATCACCTGTCTTACAGTCAGGACTTGATCCAAGTTTCCGAATCCCTTATTGAACCCAGCTTATTGTCCAATCTCTGCGTCAATCGACAATTTTTATTATATTCTCCAATTTATTTTTTCTTCACAAGACGTATTTAATTTAATGCTGTGGTACCGACCCGGTCTTCCAACTATTTAAGGTGGTAAGGCAAGAATGTTTTATTCAAGGTGTTTTCTATCACAGGAGTGTAGGAGGAGTCAACAGAAATGTTTCACAATTTCTAGTTATAATAATACCCATATAATGTAATTGGGGTTGGACCCGAAGTATGCTCGCACGACCGCACAAAAGTGAACGTTTGCGCGTTTTTTAGATCGATGGCTGAAAGTTTTTCTGAACCGGCCCGGATATAAAAAAAAAGAATTGGTAAGGTTTATTTTAATTAGGTAGTTAAATATTATAGTTGTTACTCTCTACGTGAATAAAAGGATACTTTCCTCCCAGTATGAAATACAATTAAATTGAAAAAAAAAACGATTGAATATCCTCGTAAATCCCTCCGGTATCAAATACAATTAAATTTAAAAAAGAAAAAAAAATTTAATATCTAAGCAGTATAAAACGCCAGAAGCTTTTACAATGTTTCAAGTACTTAATAAGTATAATACATTGTAAGTTTGGATATAAGTTTGTAAGCTTACACATATCCTAAAATTATTCTCTTGATTACTTAGTAGCAGCCAGAAGGCACTAGCATGTAATTCATTCCAAGAAGCCGGGAAACACATTAAAATGTAAGTACCTAACCGATTTAAATTGACTACAGATAGGTAGCTATTCCTAGTAATCTACATTATATTAGCCCCATCCCTGTAAATATGTTTTTCCTTGGCGTATCTTCGAAGTCCATTGTAAGGTTTTGATTACATTTATATATATTACATATATTTATATGAGATCAGATCATCTTGGAAATGTACTCTTATAGCGCCCATTTGTCGCTTAACTTTGCCCAAACTGACCAACTTTAGTTACACAACCGGTGAGTTTTCGAGAACAATATTTACTACTCTCCAGACTCCATGGAGTTTCTGACGTGAAGTTGATGTGACGTCTTTGGGCTCGAGGGGAGTATTTTCCAAAAAGTTGCGCCATGAAAGTTGACGTGTGTTCGTTACTCAATTACACCTAAATGGCTGAACGGATTTGGTTGAAATTTGGCAGAGAGTTTGGTTTTGACATGATTTAACGTACACGTAATACTTAGGGTGTGCAGTTTTGCCCACGACTTCATCGGAGTTAAGTTTAACGCGAGCAAAGTCGTGGGCGTAGCTAGTGGTGTATAACAAAGTACTAAATTATTTTAACACACATTTAATTTCGGCATGTAATTCGCGAAACTCCAAAATTAAGCGGCCATGGTTCCATGCAGCCAATCCCCTATTGTTAATGGATTAGCGTGACACTTGGCGCCGTTAGCGTGGTCTGTTGTGCCGACGCGGCTCAAGAGCATCCGGTTTCATTCCGGAGCTGCGTATTACATGCCGGCGTGTCAGGTGCCTTTTTACGCTTCTCTTGTCCGATCCTACTGCAGCAAACAGATCGGGAGGAAGTGCATTCCAAAATTAGGCAGTGAAGAAGATAAAATAAATTCTAAAGAGCTTAGTGCGTAATTTAGGCAGCTCTTCAGTAAAGGGATGCGTTCCCTGTCTGCTACGCGTAGACCTATGGTGAACTGGTGAGGTCATAATAACTTTCAATAGACCTCCTCAGAGCAAGCGCCTTTGAGCAGCAGATAGAACGCGCTCTACGGAGCTGCAATGGTTTAGTTTTGCAGGACAAAGTCGTTGACTTGGTGAACCGCACGTCGTTGAACCTAGTCCAACTAACAAAGTCGATACCTAGCAGCGCCATCCCTGAGATGCAAGCAATAATAATACTCCACACATTACCTCACCTGCGACTTGTCAGCATCAGGATTGGTCAGGTGTAAAGTATCCCCGCGTTTTATTCAAAACGCTGGGGTACCTAATTTTATTTTTAGCCCTGTTAATTTTCATACCAACCCTCAGCGAAGCCTCATAGAGGTCACTGAGCATCTCTGAAACTGATTACAGGAATGTGCGAAGCGGCGAAATGAAGATTACTGAGAAACTCTCCATGGATATTGATACCCATTCTCGCACTCAAGCACAGAGTTGGAGTTTGGCTTTGGAGTTGAGCGTGGCTTTGTCCTCGATGTGACGGCCGAAGTTGAGTTCTCGGGTTAAGTCCACCCCAAGGATATTGAAGTGGCTATCGACGTTGAACCTTGTGTCCTGGAATTGACCTTGTGTCCTGGTGGGCTGAACAAAATGGCGATTTCTTCGGACTAAACGCACCCGAATGTGCTTTTGTTGCGTTGAACCGTACAAAATGTTTATGGCCACATAATGAGTTCAAATATGGGGTATTTTCAATTTCAACATAAATATTACGCATGTCTCGCCAATAATAAATATCGCCAAGCGATAATAAGACATCTATATGAGAAGGAATAGGGTAGATGTTGTCGGGAGTCTTTAGGAATGCAAAAGAAAGTTTAATCAATCACAATAAAATATACATTGACATTCTCAGTAAAATGTATATGCAGTAGGTATACCCAAAGAAAATTCAAATAGGTAGCTAAAATAGGTAGTAGGTAATATTAAAATATGTTATTTTCTGTGAAGAGTTTTTCACAAATTCGTGATTATTATTAGGCTTGATTCTCGACGTCCTTCAGCCAGCAGCAGTCCAAAACCCCTACCAATGACAAAAATCATCGCCTCGTGTCTCTTGTCAATTTGACAGTCCTCCTTTTCTTAATTTTTCAGTAGCATTTTTAATTTTAAATATAATCTATTATATTTTAATTTATACAATAGAAATAACTCTACAACGTTATCACGGAGATGGAGCACAGACCGAAAGGCTTATAGTGAAGCCTGTTGGACATGAAGTACATTTTTTCATTATCACCCACTTAAGTATAGGTCCTTCCTTTCCACCTTGAAGGACGAACGAACGCACTCCTATCATTTCCACCGATGAACGGGAGCCGAATATGGCAATACAATCAGGCGTATGCGTCTCGGGCTGAATGCTGTGGGTTGACTGCATTGCGCAACTAAGACCGCCCCAGTCTGCGCCGGAGCAGACAAGATTTCCTACTGGCAGAAGCTGAGAAACCGACGTGCGGAGTGATACATGAATCCACAACATCTCGGCTAGTAACCGTCCGTAGTAGTAGCTGAATACTCGGAACAGTAAGCGATGGTGCAGGGGGCTCCATCCAATTCATATGTCGCATGTGTGACAGGGGCGGTGGCGAACACCATTTTTCTGTTGCGGCCCTTTCTCGATTTTTCACCATCGATTAGCGTCAACCCTCGATTCTTCATGGCGGACAACCACGAGAGCGGGACACCTCCAACCGGCGACTGCGGCACCCGAGAAGTCTGAAAGGTCAGTGAATTTTCGACCTTAGACCTAACGTACAATTGTTATTTCCCATTGTATTTCTACCCAGTTCCGAACCGGTACATCTGGGAACAGATTACATAAACAAATATTTGTGACCTAGGGCATAAGAAAAAGAGGGCAAAATATGCCCTGTTTTGTCATAGGCCTAGGCATATAGGGCCTGCGGCTGACGTTCATAGGAAGATGATTTAGATGCTCGGCTTCTGATAAAGCTGCTCTCCTCGTCACAATGACCCCACCCCCTTCCCCTCATCCTCGTTTAGTTTCCTAAAGGCACCCTTATCACATAAGAGGTAAAAGGTCGCGGCGACAGTGTCACTTCGCTGAAAGTTACGTGCGGCAAATTTCAGTTATCACCGATTTTCGAATGCACACGTCCTGGAATCTATCCGAGTAAATTATGGAGCTGAAGATACGGTCGGTACTTATTAATCAGTGTTTTGTGGTGAGTTTATAGTTTATATTAAAGTTACATAATATACAAATAGCTATACGTCCTGGCCTCGTTCGGGCGTTGATCTATTTCTTCCTGTACTGCGATATCAAAGCCGCCCGATTCTTTCCTGATAATTTTCGCAAATCAGACCATCTTTATAACTTGTCAGTGGGCGATAGTACTTTTCTTGCTCGTTCCTTTATCGGATCTCGCCAAACTGATTTTTCGTTGCGATGAACGTAAAGATATACCCGAATTGGCATACTTTATGATTCTTGCGTTCACCGCTTTCGCTTCTGAATCGTTATTTGTTTTATTATTCGTATTTTCATTCAAACAGTCTTCCTTTCCTGAAGTAACTAAATGAAGTAAAAACTATTAAAATCGAGATTTCTTTTTATTGAATCTGACACGGATGGCTACATCACTAATGTACCAGTTCTTCTGGTACCAGTGATGTCAGCCTAAACACCTTGTTGAGTTATGTAGGTGGTGCCATGTCAGCACTTCCCTCAATTCCAGCTGTGAGTGCATCGCGACTCAATTTCAAGTCACTTGAAGGAATTCCCGCCATGAAAGGGAAGTCCCTGGGCAAAGTACAAAGTAGTAGTAGACATGACAGCTGTCAATGTACCTTGAGCCTTTTGGAGTGTGGTTCCGTCCACGCGAAACCAGCATCGATTAGCTTCACTCTACCGAGAGCCTTCAGCTTCCTCAAGCACAGCGCCAGCAGCTCGCGGGACTCCAGGGTGCATGCGACCCAATCTGCCGGGGGCTGCAAGTATCTGCCGATAATAAGATGTGTTAGAACTTTTAAATTATGTGACCCAATGGCCTGGAAACTGTATTAACAATTATATTGTTATGTATGTATATAGCTTTAAGGCTTTCATCCATCTGGACATTTCGTGCGGCGGGTCTCTTGCCTCGAATATTACCCATAGCATATCTCAAGCAGAGTTTAGGATGATGATAGTTGTAACTCTCAGATAGGGGAGGCGTTCTGGATGGTAGCTTCAAACAGAGCAATGACCCGTCCATTTAAACATGTTTGTTTTAGTTCATCTTGGAAAAAAATAGACTTTAAATGCACACGGCTTTTGTTCTATTGAACTGTACCAGGTTTTCTTCACGCCAGACCACATATAAGATGCAGACTTTTCTCAATTTGTGAATTGGAGCACATCTTTTTTTTACGCGGTATTTCCTAAGTGTTAAAAAACTTTTGAATACAGTCAATGTGATTATTTATTCAGATTACATGAAAGTTTTTATCAAGACAAAATATCATTTAAATCATTTTTGTTGTTTCAATGTATTGCACAATAAAATTCAATAAACAATTTTATTACACACAATACTTTTTAAATTACCGCGGTCGCTGAACAACATTTTGAAAACTTCCGGCTCATTTGCCAGTACATTTGCTAAGCTCGTAGCTAGCGAACGTCTCCTTGACCATGAACAGGACGCACTGTTCGAAACGTCGGACAATCCGATAAAGTTGCGGCGAAAAGAGCCAGAAGTTTTCAAAATGTAATTTTAATACACACTCAATCGTACCTTTCACAGCCTCTGCAGAAGTGAAGGTTCGCTTGCTTGGGAATGCCATCGGAGATGTCGACGTGTGTGCGAAGACAAGCTACGCACATGTTGGATGGGTTGGCTTCGATCGGCACCGCGCATTGGCAACATAGGCTGTGGGATTACCAGAGGCTATTAATTAAATATTCAATTCATTCAGGGTTCACCTACTTATTTGGACAATTAGGTAAGTTTTGTTATCGCGAATATCCACGCTTATTACTCGAAATGGAAAATATAAATAAAAAGCACTATGGCTGCAATTGCGTATGCGTTCAATAAGTGTGAAAGAGAAAGAAATATGATAGGTTAGTCAAAGTGAAGATAGATGACCATCGCAGGGATTGAATACCCGCCATAGCCCACATATTTCCCTCCATGTATAGTCTCGAGTCATTCAAGAGGGGCGTGAATAGGCACCTGTCAGGCCGGCATGGCATTCGCAACCCCCTTAAAACCGAATGTCCAAGGGTGTCGTTAGTCTCCTTCTGGGTGGCTCGGCGCCATATGTCGCGCTCTCAATAAAAAAAATGGAGCTTAAATAGTCGCTATGCGGCAAAAGCTCTTTTTTATATTATTTTAGAATTAAAAAAAAATATTAAAAATAATACAAAATAATAATTTGGCATGTACCTACTCATAATTATAAGGGAGCACGAAGGAATCTGTATGTGTTTTTATGTAATATTAACGAAGTTATTAAGTAGGAAATTGTATGTTTGTAAGTGTTTGAGTTTTTTGTCATATAAATAAAAAAAACTGTTTAATGCGCACTTGGCAAATTTCTTCAAGAAAACACAACAAAAACTGGCAAAGTGTGACCTACATAAGCCGAAGTTCGCGTCTGCCTCTAAACACCTTATACTATAACTGCGTAAATGAAATAGTACATTTTATATATTTGTATTTCACATACCTTAAAGTAAGGTAGTGTCTGCGTACGCGAGCATTGAAAATTAACGTTGGAAAGCGTTCGCGCTGGTACAGTCGTGAGCGAAATCGGATCTGCTTAGTAATGCTAAAAAAATGGCTGTCCCTCGATCGCCAGACATTGATTTATTGTGAACATTTTAATAAACTATAGTGTAGGTAAGGAAGTTCAGTTTGACAATCTTCAGACAAGGTTGTATAACCATTGTGACCTGCCTCATTATCATCATCAGCGTTTAACCGTCCACTGCTGGACAAACGCCTCTCCAACATGTTTCCAATCCTCCCGGCACTCGGCAACACGAATCCATCGTTTGCCCGCGCCGTACCTGATGTCGTCGTCCCACCTAGCGGGTGGTCTTACCACACTTCGCTTACCTGTCCATGGTCGCCAGTGTAGGACGCGCGTGCTCCAACGGCCGTCATCCCTGCGGCTCACG
>WYDE02007574.1:0-13166 GCA_009867175.2 Adela reaumurella | reverse complement strand
CAGAGCGGTGTGTCCTCATTTTGGGAATGGTAACAGTGTGTGAATGCAATCCCTGACCGAGGCGTGTGGTGCGTTGGAACGGGGATGGTGGGATTGCATCGAAAAATGTGAAAGACGTCTCGATTAGCCACCAAGTTATAATGTCGGATGTGGCAGGTGTGGGCCGGCAGTTACTGCAGCGTCTGGAGACGGTGGCGGGGGCGGAGGCCACGTGCGGAGCTCTCCGCCCTCTCACCCTGGCCGGGCTGCAACGCCACCTGGGCGCCGCCGCCGGCAAGCTGCTGTACAACTACTGCCGCGGCGATGATCAGCGACCACTGGCTTTCGTCACCGTATGTACTGATTTCTTTTAAGGATTAGTGTGACATTTCTTTCAATGTTTCTTGCTTGGTGGGTGGACGAATTGCAGGACATGGTTATTTCTTGTTTTTTTAATTTTATTTAAGTATAATATTATTTATTATTAAGTTTGTACGTGGACACGTGAACCGTGTAAATTCAGCTTATGTAGTCTGTAATAGTCATGTACGAAATACATACAAATACATACATTATTTATGATTTATGATTTAATTGTGAGAGTCAGACAGAGCCCATGAGCCCAGCTATCACTGCGACCTAGACAGATCTATTGTGATCTCTCAAAGGAACTTGTTCCTTACAACTCGTCCCCAATACAAATACATACCATCACGCCTCTTCCCCGGAGGAGTAGGAAGAAACAATTGAGCACCATTTGACACATTCCTGACATACATCCTTTCTTCATCCACCGTCATAAATCGCTTGATACATGCGCGCCGGTTACGGGTGCTGCGAACTTGCGCCTTCCGAAAAAGGTTTACCTATTTGGTCATAGTCACGCGTGGTGGCTGCGGCGGTGAGTTATAGACTGTCTTATCACTCACCACCACGGCCATAGCTTCTGTGAAAAAAGTTTGTGTTTCATTTTCCGTTCAGTCTAGCCGGAGACATGAGATGAAGTTGCTGATCTGGCACAGTGATCTGTAGGAATAACTATAACAGCTATAATGAGGTTAATTCTTCCGCGGTAAACATGCAATGTCAATTTCCATAAAAAAATCTAAATATATTATGTCCTTCATACATAAACAGAATAAACAGATTTCGTCTATATTTTGGCTGGCATGATGCCTGTCTGGGCATCGTTTCGTAAAGGAGTGGTGTTATTGGCTGTGACAGAACTTATTTTAAATCTTGGGCACAGTCACCCATACTGGTGGTCTTTAAAAAAAAAGATAAGCGAAAATGGTTAATGAAATATCTAAATACATAGCTACCTACCTATGAGTACCTACATACGTAAAAGCAAATAAGTGGTACCTATGTTTAATTAAAATAGATGGAATTAAATTAAATACATCCGTAGCGTCACGCCTGTTTCCCGGTGGGGTAGGGAGAGACAACGAATCTCCACATGCCACGATCCTGAGACACCTCTGCCGCTTCTTGCACTCCCATAATGTTCTTCATACATGCTCTTCGTTTGCGGGTACTGCGCACTTGTTCCTTTTTTACCTACAAACAAACTATACCTACTTAGTTAGTGATCCCCAAAGCGTGCGCCTGATACTGCTTTAATTTTTTTTATTGAATAACATTCTTGACGTGGGTTCCTGAGATCTAGTCTAATTTACATAGACAGCTGTTAAGTATAATTTCAATTTTTTTTCCTTTTGTATGTCGCATTTTTATGTTTTTTGTTTTATAATTTCATACAAACATTGTTAATTTGCCCATGTTTTAATCATCGGAAACCCTCTCTCTCCATTGGATCTTTAGGTCCCTGTCGAATAAAATTCTGGAACTATATTGTGAAAATAACTTCAAGAGTGACTTTTCGAAAGTTTGGGAACCTCTTACTGATGCTTTAGGTGAATACAAACGCGGCATGGCGACACATCAAGGGAGTGGGTCATCTATATGGGAGTATATATAATCTGTGGTAATATTAGTCTTTACATATGAAATTGGAGATTTGTATGAAAATTTAAAAATATAAAAGTTTTGGTTATTTTTTTATTTTAGCTAATTATCCCAAATTATCTATACAATTTTGCCATTTTGATGGCATTTTGTTTATCTCTTTACTGTAGAAGTCTGCTGGACGAGATGCGATGAAGTCAGCGAAAGTGTTTTGTACTGCCTGTCGGATGTTGAATTTTATTCCCACTTAAAAAATTGTCTAAATTTTGAAAAAAAAGTAGAAATCTGTTGGGGCAAGGTACGTACGGTGCGTACGGTGGGTGACGGAGAGCTTCCAGCTGTAACTCTTGTAGTTTTGCGATGGTCTGTCGTGAAGTGTGAGCTCGCTCGTTATCTTGGAGAAGCAATGGGGAAGAGCGATTGACCAGTCTTGGTTGTTGAATTGCGAGCTTCTCCATGATTGTTTTCAATTCTTGGCGATAGACATCTGCCGTCACTGTTGTGCGGTAATATACAATTCCGGCACTGGTCCACCAGACAGTCACCATATTCTTCTTATGGGTAATCTTTTTTTTGGTGCACTGATTAGGTGCTGTACCAGCGTCCACCCAGGGTGCGACGAACGCGTACAGTTGTCGTATAGAATGCACTTTTCATCGCAAGTAACAAATTGATTTAGAATTCCCTCGTTTCTATACCGATTCATTAGTGCGATGCATGCTTCAACGCGTAAGTCTCGCTGATGGTCGCTTAGTGTGTGTGGCACCCACGTATCCAGCTTTTTTATCTTTACGATTTGACGTATGTGTGCTTCAATGTTGTTTTGTCATTAACTCCAAAGCCCGCAGCAAGCTCAGCCGTAGATTGAGTTGGATCCGCTTCCACTATCGTCTTCAATTCGTCGTTGTCGACAATAGTTACCGGCCAACCGCGAGGCTCGTTGTTCAACTCAAAACTTCCAGATCTAAAACGATGAACCATTAATGGACCGTGTTTATGCAATCAATGTCAGGCCCTTACACGTCATTAATGTTTCGTGTTTTTTGCGCGATTTTCATTTTATCCATGACGCCAAAAACTACCACAATCTCACAAAAACAAAACACTATCCAAAAACAAATGACTGAATTTGAGATTGCAATAACATGACTTTCGAATAAAATTTATTTGAATTTGGAATTGCGCGCCAATCCATAGATAATTAATCTGAAAATGCTGGTTTTAAAAATATCCAATTTTAGAACTTTACTATGAAGACATATAATCCATGTAGTGCCGGATTAAGATAGCGTGGGACCTGTATCAATCTATATCAAAGGGCCTTTGGTTTCATTTAGAATAATCATTTAAAAAAGTAGGCGTAATATATTCTGAAAAAAAAAAATACATACGTGTTTTTTTAAATATAATTTAAACCATATAAGCACACTAAATGTGTAAATATATTTTTATATTAAATAAACTCTTAATATTACATGAATAATTGTGCCAAACGCGGGGCGCAGGCGCAGGCCTGTAGCATTTGCTACTCCTGCCTGACACCTGCTACGCGCTAACATCACATGAGCGAGTGAAGAGACAACGCCACGATTTCAACCAATCAGACTGGCCGTGTCGAGTGAACTCGAGTGCGTTAACGCTTACGAGTGGTTGAAACCTCTTCACTACCTCGAGTGATATTACGCCGGTCACGGCCCTGTAGGTACGTGGATAATTCGCCACTGGACGTTCGTTGTGTGTCCGTCCGTCAGGCGGCCGTGCTCTACGCGCATACTTTCCATGGTTCGAGCTCAACGACATTTTGTACACAACAACCACAGTGACACTGAGAAAGGACATTGTATTAAGTAAATCACAAAATTTACCAGCGATATAGTACCCGCCTTACGCGCCTATTAGCACATTGACACTAAGATAGTATGTCGATTGGATGGACATTTTGTACCACAACATCCTATCCCTATCGATCAATTTACTAGATTGTTCCCGCGGATTCGCCTTCATTAAACAAAGTCCACACGGCGAAAAACGCGGGCAAAAAAAAAATCTTTTTTGTATCCCAGAAAGATGGTGACGCGACAGCGTGTGACGAGCGCTGCACCGGCTGTCCGATTATCATTTGTTTTCGTAATACAACAACATTGTACGCTAAATTGCTAATGCTGGCATCACACTTGGCTATGCGTATTGGCGTATTTGCCAGATCTGCCAAGTGTGGAGGGTGTACTGGTCAAGATGTTGGCTATTCGTGCCTATGTGCCACAGATAACCAACATATTGGCCGTCTATACGAAAGCTTGTCGGTTTTTCAACGCACTTCAAAGGATGCCAATGGGCAAATAGGTACGCAACTATACTGCCCACACTTGGTTGGTGGTTATTCACAAGCGCGCAGGCTGTCAACCAGTACGGACGTGTTAATTGTGTTCTTTGATCTGTTATTGTTATTGAAGTATGGCTTGCCAAGTGTGCGCGGTTGCATCGCGCATTGGCCAGTCCGTCGAATAATGTGGAAAATAACAGCCAACATGTCGTCACGTAACGAATAGCCAAGTGTGGTGCTAGCATGACAGTGGCGAGTACAACCATAGCCAGCTGTCAACGGCTACGTCCAACAACCGCCGCTAAGTTCGTGTGTCTCGCTCGCTCTTGTCATCAGGAGGCAGGTGGGAGCGAGAAAGCGATAGCATCTTCGCAGTGATGCTATCACATGACAGCATGGCTTTCTTGGCTTTCTTATTGACAGTCGGATCTGGCACAACGCGTCTTTTTTTCCATAGAATACCCAAAAAAAAATTTACAAGAAATTACTCGATTTAATTTCTCAAATTCTTGGTACGCACTAGGAGAATTGTACAAAATCTCATTGGATTCACGGAATCCCTCATGAGACTGCAGACCCCGTCAGCATTATTACGTAGTAATATGGGACGTGACAAAAATCGCGACCCTCGCATTCACAGAAGTCAAAATGTTTACATCAAGAACTCGTCTAGTCGCAAAACTACATAGGTAATATATTCGACAATTTGTTAAAAGGAATTCTTTCGTTTATTTGATTAGACCTGCCGTGGACACGCACGAGACTTCTTACAGTCGGGATTTCTAGATGGCGTCTGTTAGTACGTCATGTAATTGTTATATATTGTATTAAGGTTAATTTCACTGTTCAGTGTCGCCTTTATTGCACCTCTATGGGCGGTTAATTCGCGGTAATAGTTTCGTTTATTCTGGATTTATTTTCTGGTAAACAAAATAACAATGGACATAATACGTTAATTATGATAGTGCCTAACAGATATATTATTGGTAAATAAATAAGGTTAAAATAAAAGTTTATTTAGGCTTTAGTGCGAGGTGCCAGGGATAAGATCAACTTCACTAGGTGTGTCACTGTAAAAGAGTTTGAATTCGTTGCTATTAACGCTATATGCGTGACATATAATTCGATGCGTGACATCCGCTCTTCGGTCAGTTTCATGATCGCCCGACGGGGCCGTTTACATGCTCATTGGTGGAAATGCGAGTGATTAGTGTTCAATAAACAACAACACAGAAAAAAACAAGCACTTGTGGCGTTTTGTGAGACACAATATTAGAATTTAGAGCGCGCGCCGAATTGTCAAATTTGACAGTGACAATTTGGCGGGAACAATAGCGTCGGTTGGCAAATGGTGCACAGTAAAGCAAGATGTGTAATAAATAAATATTAATTCAACTGTGGTGTTTGTTTAATTCCCACATAAGAGATACATGTCATTTGTTCTATTTTATCTTTTTCTAATTAGATAGGAACTTATCTAATGTTACACTGCACACGTCATATTGTCACTGAGCAATCAGCTATCCAAAACAATTTTACAAATAATTTCAACAGAAATAATACAAGAATACACAATACTCGCCGTACCTTCATGGAACACCCCTTTGTCCTCTGACAACTGTTTGGTTCAATCGTTCTTATGCCGTAATATATAGGTTTGGGATGGGCTTAAGGTAAATTTCCCCAAGCCTATAACCGACACATCTTCAGATCGTATGTAAATAATGATTATGAATTATGATGAGTTTTGTTCACCATCTCGGAGCTGGTATGGCACCCCTTAGGTGAAATTGTCAGCATCGGTGCATGTGATCCGGCCCGGCTGGTTAAGTCCTTCTGAAATTATGATGATTGTTCGTTAGGGAATGCCGCTAATAAATAATTTAATAAAAACTATTGTAAGCAAATATTGAGAGATAAAGATACTATTGATTATTTTCAAACATTTATAGGTTGCTCTACCAAGGGAGGTGCGTTTACTCAACAAGTGCTGAATCAAATGGCGAAGAACACGGACCGACCGATCGTGTTCGCTCTCTCCAACCCCACCAGCAATGCCGAGTGCACGGCGCAGGACGCCTACGATCACACCGAGGTATTCAATCACTCTACTCATCAAGTCCTAAGTAAATGACGAAGAACACGGACCGACCGATCGTGTTCGCTCTCTCCAACCCCACCAGATACGCAGAGTGCATGCTCAGGACGACTAAGATCACATTGAGGTACTCAATCACTCTACTCATCAAGTCTGAAGCAATGAGGAAGAACACGGACCGATTGATCTTGTTCGTTCTCTCCAACCCCACCAGCAATGCCGAGTGCACAGCGCAGGACACCTACGATCACACCGAGGTATTCAATCACTCTACTCATCAAGTCTGAAGCAGATGACGAAGAACACGGACCGACCGATTGTGTTCGCTCTCTCTAACCCCACCAGATACGCAGAGTGCACGGCTCAGGACGACTAAGATCACATTGAGGTACTCAATCACTCTACTCATCAAGACTGAAGCAATGAGGAAGAACACGGACCGACTGTTCTTGTTTGCTCTCTCCAACCCCACCAGCAATGCCGAGTGTACAGCGCAGAACGCCTACGATCACACCGAGGTATTCAATCACTCTACTCATCAAGGTAAAGCAAATGACGAAGAACACAGACCGACCAATCGTGTTCGCTCTCCAACCCTACCAGCAACGCAGAGTGCACGGCGCAGGACGGTAACGATCACACAGAGGTACTCACTCATTCTACTCATCATGTCTGAAGCAAATAGCGAAGAACACGGACCGACCAATCGTATTCGCTCTCTCCAACCCCACTAGCAAAACAGAGTGCACGGCGCAGTATGCCTACGATCACACCAAGGTACTCACTCACTTTACTAATCATGCCTGAAGCAAATGACGAAGAACACGGACTGACCGATCATGTTAGCTCTCTCCAACCCCAACAACAACGCAGAGTACACGGCGCAGGACACCTACGGTAACAACGAGGTACTCACTCACTCTACTCATCATGTCTGAAGCAAATGACGAAGAACACGGACAGACCTATCGTGTTCCCTCTCTCCGACCCCACCAGCACGCACAGTGCATGGCGCAGGACGCTTACGATCACACCGTGGTACTCACTCACTCTACTCTTCATATCTGAAGAAAATGGTGAAGAACAAGGACTGACCGATAGTGCTAGCTCTCTCTAACCCCAACAACAATGCAGAGTGCACGGCGCAGGACACCTACGACCACACCGAGGCACTCACTCTACTCATCATGTATGAAAAAAAATGGCGAAGAACACGGACCGACCGATCGTGTTTTGCTCTCTCAAACCCCACCAGCAATGTCGAGTGCACGGCACAGGACACCTAGGATTATATCGAGGTGCTCACCCACTCTACTTATCAAGTGCTGAAACAAATGGCGAAGAATTCGGACCGACCGGTTGTGTTCGCGCCGTTCGCATAGCCAGCGCATGCGGCAAAACGTCCCGCCTAATTCTAAAATAAATTCACTGAATAAACAAAACACAACGAGGCGGGAATGACACTGCTCCGACAGACTATAGTACGATATTACTAGTACAGGGTGGCGCAAAACTACTTGTGTGGTCCGATTTTCTTTGGCTATAATTCTTTTTATGTATGAAATCTTTGGTTCTGCTTTTTGCTATTTCATTAATTCGAGAAAATTACATCAGCCAAGTGGCCGCCGCCATAATTATTGATGACCATACGGGCATTTTCCATAATTCTTGCCAGAACTTCCGGCATTCCTACCCTACCTGCGATTTTTTCTTGGGCACTTCTAGTCTCCAAACAATCATATTTATACCAAGTGATAAAGTTGTTGTTGAATCCTAAAATAAAGTTGCAAAGTGAAACCAGGACCTAATTTCTTAGAGACAGAGACAGTGTTTTCCCGCCTGGAAATTAAGTTTTTCACAAGATACAATCAACATTAATATTATAAAGAAATAAAAATCTTTGGACTACCGACATTCTTCATTATCAAACTTTTGTAATAACTTTTTAAATAATCAATATCATAACACAAAATGAATTCAAATAATCAATCCCCAGTATTTTCAAATGCAAGAAATTCGCAAAAAAAACACCACTACCTAATCCTTGTGTGAAGTGATGTTTGTGTAGTAGTGTTATGTGCATATTGTGCAGAAATGTCTGCTTCAGAAGACAGGGTTCTCAAACTGAAGACGAAAAGATGCCTCATGTTGCTATGCTGCGACTGTAAAAGTAGCCTCAGACAGTTGCCCTCATTGGTACAGCTAGTGCAAGAACTTCGTGAAGAAATTAAATCTCTCAAGAAATGAGAAGAGAAGAGAAGAAGAAAGGAGAGGAAGATTTGCGTGAAAAATATCATAATTTTCGACACCGTAGAGAGCTCCATTTCGAATTCGGAGGACAGGATGGCCGAGGACAAACGCGAGTGCCACAAGCTCATTGTGAAGTTAACTCCCGATGTGCCGACGGCAAACATCAAAATAGTGCGGCTCGGCGCTATTACTCCAAACCAGCCCGCCCGTCTAATCAAGGTTGTCCTTAGAAGCAAGTCCGATGCTATACAGGTACTCAAGAACAAATCTAAGCACACCAAACCTAGCAGTATCAAGAATGACAGTACTCCCATGCAATGCGAACACATGCAGAGACTCCGCGACGAGCTAAAGGGGAGAATCGGCAGTGGAGAACCGGATCTAACAATCAAATTTATCGGTGGTAGCCCAAAAATAGTGAGTACAAAAATAAACTAATTCCTTCAACGATCGCCATATCAGAAATAACACTTTTGTACACAAACATAGCTTCAATCTGTGCAAAATTTGACCTTTTTCTTGCCCGAATAAACTACACACTACGAGGGTGCGTCATTAAGTTCGCAGAATGTTGGGGTTGGCGGGGGGTGGGGGGGATGTCGCGCACCTGTGTATTTTGCGTGACTCAACAATGGTATAAATACCGAGTTTTATCATAATCGGGTCATTAGTCTTTCAGATATCGTCAATTAAGCAAGTCAATACGGAAGAAAAAATCAAATATGGAAATAATCGAGTACCGCGCCATCATCAAGTTTCTGACTAAGCAAGGAAAACCTCCTCAAACCATTTTGGAGGAGATGTCTTCAGTTTACGGAGACTCTTGCCCTGGTAAAACCATGGTTTACAAGGGGCATACTCTCTTCAAGCATGGCAGAGAATCGCTTGAAGACGATCCAGGGCCTGGGCGCCATTGAGGTGACCACACCAGAAATCATCCAAACAGTCGAAAATTTTATATTGGAACAATATTTTACAAATCACAGAAGAACTAAAATTCTTGGTCATTATTCTTATTTGAGGTTATAGTCATTCCTCTCTTTCATGAATGAGTACCCAACATGATGTGTTCACAGAAATCGGGTTGTAGCTCCATTATCCCAGTCCCCCTATTATTTCGTTGTCTAAATTGTACAGGCGTTGTACAAAACTAAAAACTCTGTTTCGCATAATGGCGCAAAAATCCGATACACTACTTTCAACAAACACGGTACAGTAGCACGGTCTTTTCGTCCTATTAGCTATGTATATGATCTGCTAAGCTTCTTTGTACTCAATACGTACTGTGTGTGCACTGTTTTGAAGTGATTGGATAAAGCGTCTTTGGGCTCAGACGTTTTTTTTTAAATATCCCTTTTTTTATTCGATGTTTGGACGTTTGTTGCTCAATCACAACGAAGCGGCTGAACGGATTTGGATTAAATTTGGTAGAGAGGAGCATTATTATCTGGAATAACATATAGGGTATATAGTTATCCCACGACTTCGTCCGCGTGAAATAATGTTAACGTATATTGAGACATCTAATTCTCGTATCTCAAAATTCAAGCAGCTTCGACACAGCCCACACCTCAGTTTTTTGTCGCATTACAACCTAACTGTTATGCACAGCCGAACTATACCGACTGGTCCTCACATGAGTTAGTGAGCAGACCCCCCACCACAATTTCAACCAATCAAACGAGCCGTGCCATCTCCTCACGCACTCACGCCGAGGTGGTCCTCGCTGCGTTGTGTACCCAAAACGAGTCTGATCTATTTATCTCCCCGCGTCATCGTTCCCAATAACAACAGTTTATTTTTTCCCGAAATTCTCTGAAATTCTCCCTGCTTCAGAGGGAGGGGCCCTCTACCTTCACTTCCCCCACCCCTATCATGTTTTCACCAGAGAGATTTATGGCTAAGTGAAAAGTTCTTGTTTGTTGTCGATTGTAGGCGGACTAGAAGCTCCCATTGATAACTTCTGTTTGCATATTTCGGGAGTTCGGGTGATTAATATCCTTGTTCCGGGGATTGTTTATCTGGAACCGGATATTACGGGAAATAATAAACAAGTTTCAAGCTTAATTACAAGTTTACATCTCAATTTTGCGGTTTTTTTACCCTTCCGGTTTATGTGGTATACTAATATAAAAGAGTATAATAATAATATATGTGTGAAGTACTAGAGAACTGTGGTCTGAAAGAAGATATAGTGACAAGGATTGAGAAAGGAATGCTTCGGTGGTTCGGTCATTTTGGAAGAATGCATGATAGAAGACTAACGAAAGAGATTTTTATAGCAATTGTGAGTGGAAGAGTCGGAAAGGGTCGCCCTAGCTAGACGCTCGTACCTAGAACTCTGATCGAGCATGTGCACCAAAAGGGGCAAGTGCGCAGTACCCGTTACCGACGAGCCTGTATGAAGAATATTATGAGAGTGCATGAAGCGGCAGATGTGTGTCAGGATCGTGGCACGTGGAGATTCGTTGTCTCTGCCTACCCCACTGGGAAACAGGGGTGACGCTATGTATGAACTGATTTTTTTAGTGAGTGCGACCCACGTTTTTTATACAAACTCTTCCGTCCGTTTTGAAGACGTGGTAATTTATAAAAGATATTTTGTTTTTATAATTATTTATTTAATCTTAATTGCAGTTGTAGGAACCCTCTTGTTTCTTTGACGTGTTAAAACAATATTTTGAAAGTGATGCATGTGAAGACGTGGTGTTTATAGGAATTAAGTTTGTTGTTGGTAATCCGAGTGAAGTGTTTTCGAATGAAACCGGCTTCAAAGTTTTCGCTTGTCCTGGAACTTTAAGCTAAGATAGGAGTTAAGGCGACGCGGTTAGCCAATTGTCGAATATGTACAAAATTGAGTAAAATTAGCAAGGCCTTGGTTTTCAGTCTGATAAATACGACAAGGGCTTGTGAAAGAATATACGAGTAAGCTCGTAGGATAGCGTCGTAGGCTCAGTGGTTGCGATATTTGGTATTTGATTACGAAGTTAAGTAATGCTGAGCGCGGTCAGGACTCTGATGGGTGACCGCTTGACCGTAAACGCTGGTGGTGGTTCGGATTCCACGTTAAATTGTAGGTCCCTTCCCTATCCTTACATGGTGGTAGGGTAAAACCCGCCCGGGTTTGTACCCCACACTGAATGAAGGCCGGTCGAAGCGGCTATGAAACATAGTTAGTGTTTTCCGTCTAGTTCAGTGTAGCCCGCTGGAATTGAGGGAAGCGCTGATATGGCACCTACCAACATAAGTCACCAAGGTGTTAAGGCTGACATCACTGGTACCACAAAACTGATTCATTAGGTGATGTAGCCATCCGTGTCAGTTTCAATAAAAAAAATTAAAAAATATGACAGGAGCGTGTCAAATGGCGATCAATTTTTCTGCCTACCCTTTCGGAAAAGAGATGTGATATGTATATTATATATTTAAATTAATGCAAGATATTTAAAAAAAAATTAAAATAAAATTTGTGGATTTTTCTAATAATATGCGCTATAAATATTTGATATACACAAAAATTATGTCGCTGTACTGGTTTTTTTTTGTGTATCCATCATGTATATTCACTACAAAGAGTCTCACTGCGCGCAATGCGCAACTCCACAACGTATGAATAAAAATATCATATTTCATCCCCTTACACATTTTTTACGTCAAGAATCTGCTTATGAAGTCATCCCTGCGCGCCGCAGAATATATTGGAGCTGTTCGTGAGCTCGCCAAGTTATTTTCGAGTTACGTCGTTATGACATACTTTTTAACTGCTTCGAATTTCAACTACAACTTTATTTGGAAGTTTACTTTAATTTTCGTATGAAAATCGCGATTTGAATAACAAATTTGGTTCGGTATGAAATATAAGTTGTATGCAGAGAGTATTTAAACCAAACTGTCTGGAGAATGGTGGAATATTTCATGTTCTGTGGGCGTATGAATTTTTAATTAACTTTCTTCAGAACTAATGAACGATATTTAATAACAGCTATGTAGGTATGTAGGTGTAGCCGAGCGGACAAGAGCACGCCTCTCAAGCGTGAGGTGCGGGTTCGATACCCACTGGGAGCACAATATTTATAACTTTAGATTAGTGCTCAATGGCCGCTGACACTCCGGTGAAGGAAAACATCGTGAGGAAACCCACTTCCCAGCCGGTCGGTCACCATGGAAGTGTATGACTAAAATCCTCTCATATCATGTAAAATGAGAGAGGCCTTTACCCAGCAATGGGGTGAATAAAATGGCTGCAAAAGAGGTATGTAAGAATAGTTTGAGTTTCTTGTCCAGTTCAGCGTAGCCTAACGTATGATACAACATTTTTCCAGATATGAAAATTTATGTTTTTAAGGCAAATTACCCAACAATTACGACTCCTGGCTGACCAAACCCAGGTGAAGGAAGGCACCGCGAGGAAACCTATGTCTATACTAAAAAAATGCACGCATAATAAAGATTGACTGGAAGTGATTGACTACAACACAAATAAGCAAACAAAATAATTTATTGATATAAATAATTAAAAAGATACAATTCAATTGTTCTTAACAATAA
>WYDE02007463.1:0-13167 GCA_009867175.2 Adela reaumurella | reverse complement strand
TAACGGTGTTTTTTAATATATGTATTTTTGAAATTCGTTAAACAAAAATTCAATACGAAAATGTGACAACATTTCGGTGGAAAACACAAATTTAGCCTCTCGCTGTGGGATAGCCGTCTTAAGGGAACTTGCAAAGTTTCCAGATCGTTCCTTTTCCAGATCTGGGAACGCGCAAAAGACCTTCTAGTTTTGAATGCTGCTGAATCACCTCCACAAATAATGCACTAATTGCGCATAATAACCCTGTGTACGTACACGGTGGTAATAAATTAAAGGCACACATATTACAGGAAAAAAACAAACGATCCACGATCCGGATCATACGAGTCAGACATCTCCTGGCGCTGGCTCTCCAGCGAGGGAATGCTGCTGGCTGGGGTGATGGGATCTCTTGGAGCACACGAGGGCAGGATAGATGACATACTACATTATTTAGGTTTAATCAGTTTCGTAGGTTTATTGAAATTGGAAATTAAATTCGAAATTGAGAAATGATGAAATCACCGAGTGCAATTGGAGACGAGAAGCTGGAACAAGTAATGAAGTTGTGTATTTGGGAAGTGTTTTCACGAAGGATGGAAAGTAGATGAAAGTATAAATTGTTGAAAGGCGAGTGATCAAAGGCTACAGCGCTAATGGGACTTTGAATAATATTAAAGTAAGGTGATTAGTTCCACTGCACAGAAAGCTATTCACAATTAGCATCCTGATCTGGTCCCTACGCATATGTATGATAGTGAATCTTGGGTATGGCAGAAGCGGCATGAAAGTAGAATAAATGCAGTTGAAATGCGGTCATTAAGAAGAATATAAAAGATAGTGAAGAAAAAATTTATAATAGAAAAGTGTGTATTGAAAGAAGACATGGCGACAAGGATAGAGAAAGGTAGCTTATAGATCGTTTGGACACGTGGAGAGAATGGATGGTGAGTGAATGACCAAACAAATATTTGAAGCGAATGTGGAAGGAAGGATTGAACGGGGCCGCCCTTAGCAAACGTACCATCACCACATAGGGAACCTTATACGGAAGGGGCGCAACTTCAAAGCACCCGTAACAATCGTGCATGCATAAAGCTGAGTATGCCGTTGGATGTGGTCGTGGACATGGACGTTGGGCGTGGTTCGGATTCCACGTTAAACTGTAGGTCCCTTCCCTCTCCTTACATGGTGGTAGGGTTAAACCAGCCCGGGTTGGTAACACCGCACTGAATGAAGGTCGGTCGAAGCGGCTGTGAAATATAGTTCGTGTTTTCCGTCCAGTTCATTGTAGCCGGCTGGAATTGAGGGAAGCGCTGCTATGGCACTTACCTACATAATTCACCAAGGTGTTTAGACGGACATCACTGGTACCACAAAACTGGTGCATCCGTGTGAGTTTCAATAAAAAAAAAATAAGGAAGGGGCGCAACTTTTAATCACCCGTAACAGGCGTGCATGTATAAAGCTGAGAATGACGTTGGATGAGGCAAAGGATGCATGTCAGGAACGTGTCAAATTACTTTCAATTGTTTCTGATTACCCTTCCGCGGAAGAGTCGTGATAATATGTATCTACAATATATGTGAGACGGTACTGCCGCCCGCCCCTACAAACTGTCCCCCGCCTAATAGACCCCGAGGGTCGGGCGGGGCATGGCGCCCTACACCAAGCAGCCTCCACGTCTCCCTCGCACAATATGTAGCGGTCGTTTACCTCCGAACTTGTCAAGATCAGAGCATGGAACGGGAGCTGCTGACTCTTTCCGTACGTCACTTTCTGTCGTACCTCGTACTTCCGGAAAATGTAGTTATGAGTTAGCTCGGAAAACCAGATTTTAATAATAATAAAAAAATACGTACTATGACGAGAACAAGAGAGTTCACGGCAATTCGTATGTAGTTGTTGAATTTCCATACAATTTGTCTTATAGGTGGGTTAAATTAAAGACACTGAATAGAAATGTTGGTCGCTGTGTTTGTCACCACCGTTGTTCTGTTTAAAAGCGGCTCGTTTTATGCGGATTTTGCATTTTTTTTTATGGAAACTGACACGGATGGCTACATCACCTAGCTGGTGCATCTTCTGGTACCAGTGATGTCAGCCTAAACACATTGGTGAGTTATGTAGGTGGAGCCATGTCAGCACTTCCCTTCATTCAGTGCGGTGGTACCACCGTGCGGGTTTTACCCTACCACCATGTAAGGAGAGGGAAGGGACCTACAGTTTAACGTGAAATCCGAACCATGACCAGCGTCAACGGTCAAGCGGTCACCCATCCAAGACCTGACCGCGCTCGGCAGTGCTTAACTTCGGTAATCGAATACAGAATACCGCAACCACTCAGCCAACGACGCTGATAAAAGAAGAATGCGAATTGAAAGAAGAAATAGCGACAAGAATAGAGAAAGGTATGCCTAAATAGAAGGTTTGGACACAGGAGAGTGGTTGGTGAGAGAATGACTAAACAAATATATGAAGCGAACGTGATAGGAAGGGTCGAACGGGGCCGCCCTAGGCTAACATACAATGGCCAAATAGATAACTTTTTAGGGAAGGGGCAAGTTCGCAGCACCCGTAACCGGCTTGCATGGATGAATGCTATATTATTATGTATTTATGATTTACCTACCCAACTACCGATTTAAGATAGGCTCAACTATCACTGACTGAACGAATGTCTGTGACTGGCTGACTCTGTAACGCAAGCGTCTTTGTTTTCGTCAGGGTATCGGGGTGCGTTGGTAGCGGGGAGGGGAGATGGACGGCTTAGGTGCGTTGCAACAATCTAATAGGATATTTTGTAGAACATTTTTATTCTACTACATATCTCTTTTTATTACACCCTTCAGAACAAAAGTCATCCGTATTTCACGCCCCAGGGCGTGGAAATTGACACCCGCGCCCGCGGCGCCCCACGAACAATGTCACGGATTTACATGCAACGCCCTTTTATACCAGGCGGCCATGAGCACCGGGGAGGCGGATACTTTGTAAGTGGTGTTTTCGTCTGAAGATTTGGGGAGAATGTAAACGTGTAAAAGAGTACCAGGCGAGCAGAGCGGCGCGGAGGAAGCGATTTCTTACATTCCTGTAGGATATTGTATTGTAAGGACTCAGGGCGACAGTTGCTTTACGCCATCCCAGGAAATTAACAGCTGCTCTAACTTTCTGGCTTCTGCCTGACCATCGGTAAGCAAGATCCCACCTAAGTTTGCGCTGAATTCTTGTTGATTTTTTGTTATTGGCAATATTTCGAAATTCATGTCGTATGTAGCCCCTGCATTGCGTTGCAAATACGACACCATGTGGCATGCATATTTTAAAACTACACCCTCATCCGTTGCTTGCTAGGTAGGGTATTCAACTTGTGTATTGGGGTCTATGTCAGAACATGGAATGGTCATTTCTCCGAATGGCGGAACGCCGAATTTCGGCGATCTGACAACTCGGCGTTATGCCCGCATGTTTCAATTATAAAGTTTTACTTGGTCAGTTCACCGTATCGTCAAAGCACCGATGAGTCAGATCATCGAAAAAGTAAAAGTGCTTGGCCACATTATCGAATGGCCAGATCTCCGAACGGACAGAACCCCGAAATTCGGTGTTCTGCCCACATTAAAATTACAAATTTATTGAGTCAGAGCACCGAATTTCGAATATCTGCCCATTCGTGGATTTGACCATTCGATGATGTGACAATCGTTTTATTTTATATTTTAAATGCTCGGGCGGAACGCCGCCGAATGTGCAGATCGCCGATAAAACATTTAATTTTGCTAATTGTCAAATCCTCGAATCAGTGTTGCCCAAAAGATTCCACAAAATTGCATCGCTTTATGTGCAATACCATAGACAACTCGGACGAGACTGACTCAATAAATTTGTAATTTTCATGTGGGCAGAACTCCGAATTTTGGCGTTCTGCCCTTTCGGAGATCTGACCATTCGGTGATGTGGTAAAGCATTTATAATTTTTCGATTATCTGACTCATCGGTGTTTTGACGATTCGGTGAACTGACCAAGTAAAATTTTATAATTGAAACGTGCGGGCAGAACACCAAATTGTCAGATCGCCGAAATTCGGTGCTCCGACATTCGGAGAACTGACCATTCGAGGATATGATAATCAGAAAAATTCAATGTTTTTTCGGTGATCTGCACATTCGCCGTTTCACCCGCGCATTTAAAATGTAAAATATAACGATTGTCACATCATGGAATGGTCAGATCCACGAATGGGCAGTTCTCCGAAATCAGGTGCTCTGCCCGTTCGGGGATCTGACCATTCGATGATATGGCACAATCCCGTGTATTGTACGCTTGCGTCATCTAATGCCCCATGCAGACCTAACGCACGATTGCGCTTTACTCTAACAAAAATTATCACTTTAAAGTTTAATATTTCGCAAACGGATCTCTGAATCGACAAATTTCTTCCGTAACCTCCAATATTTTATTAAAAACCTATCCAACGACACCCTTCACGATATAATAAAAAAAATCATCCCCGCTTTACGTGTATGATACCCTTAATTTTTTTTTCAAAATTTTATTTGTCGGCGTGATTACTATGCCAAATTACAGTTTTTAGTACCAAGAGTCTGAGCTAGACCGCGGACAGACAGACAGACTGACGGACATTATATTGTTGTTTACTACGTAACCCTAAAAACCTGCTGTGAGGCCGTCACAATTACTTTCTATATGGCAACAAGAACTTGAAGGAAGCATAGAGTTAGAATTTCGTCGATGTAGTAAGCCCATCCTGAATTGGCTTATTGTTATTTTTCATCAATCAATACTAATAAATAATAAAGCAATAAGGGGAGGTCATGGAGTAAGTTGCTTTGTTTTAAGAGATATCGGGTTTATAAGCTCTATGCATAATACTAAAACTAAATTGACGAGTTTTAGAAATCTTTTCTGTATGTATGTGGTATGTTCCTGCATAACTCTTAAACCAAGCGTCCAAATTAAACGAAATTTGGTACACGTACACTTAGCGACACGGGACACAGTATGAATATATATTATTCAGATCCGGTTACGCTATGACATAGCTCCCATACAAATCGGCATGTTTTACCGAGCGTCCACGCTGTATCTACGGGTGAGACGGCGCGGCGGCCGGGGCGGCGCGTGCGGGAGGCGGGGTGTGAGCGGTGGCGAGGCGCGGGGCGCTGGATAGGCAGTTGGCTGTTTGATTTCATCGTTTATGTTTATTCTGCTGCATTGCCTTACTGTATGTAGTGCAGTATTTTACTTCGGTAGGTACATAATTCAGTTGATTATGCGTATAGGTAAGTGTTTTTGCGAGCCGACGCAACGTTAGATCTTATTTAAATTGAATTCATTTGCGTCTACGAAAAGTTTTTGAGTCTGCACTATTATTAAAACAATAAGTCTCCCCGTGTCTGTAATTTTTGAATTTCTCAAAATTTCTTTTTCGTAGGGTTTATACTATCGATACTGATTGCAAAAAAAAATTTTTAAATAGTTTTTTCGTCCTGTCGGTATGTTTGGCGGCTATTCACGTTAAAACGGCTACTTATATTTAAATACTGCTCACTAAAAGTTTCTAAAATACTTAGAAAGACGTTATACCAAATTTCATTATGTTACGTCGAAAAATGAGGAAGTAGTGATTAACATGGCCTTTAATGCAAGATCAATAAAGCTCGAATTGCAAAATATGAAATCGTGTCGCGTTGCTATGCCGAGGGCCCGACCCGACGACGACGCAGCGAGCGAGCGAGCGCAGGCCGCCCCGGCCCGTCTTCCATTCTACTCCCTCCTCACCCCTACCTGCCGCACCACACTCAGTGTCGCCTCTGCAGCGGCGCGTTGTATTTTCGTTGCTTGAGGGAATTATCCCGTTGTTTTGCGTGTATTATTTTATTTATTTTCATTTAATTCCCCAACTTTAGTTTAGTAATAACAAAGTGAGCTTAAATAATACAAAGCTTTCAAAAACTATAGCTTAAACTTAGAATAATAAATCATGTAAATCGGTAGGTAGGAATTATTATTTATTAGCGTCGTTGGCTCAGTGGTTGCGATATTCAGTATACGGTTACCGAAGTTAAGCAATGCCGAGTGCGGTCAGGACTTGGTAGGGTGACCGCTTGACCGTTGACGCTGGTCGTGGTTCGGATTTCACGTTAAACTATAGGTCCCTTCCCTCTCCTTACATGGTGGTAGGGTAAATCCCGCCCGGGTGGTACCACCGCACTGAATGAATGTCGGCCGAAGCGGCTATCAAACATAGCTCGTGTTTTCCGTCCAGTTCAGTGTAGCCGGCTGGAATTAAGGGAAGTGCTAACATGGCACCACCTACATAACTAACCAAGGTGTTTAAGCTAAACATCACTGGTACCAGATGAACTGGTGCATTTGTGATGTAGCCATCCGTGTCAGTTTCCATAAAAAAAAGATAAATTGATTTCTAAGAATTACATAACAGAAATTCTAATGCCGCGTACAGACAGACCTAATGGCCGAGAGCGAGTGAACGCTAGCGAACGGAAGTCGCCAAGGTCAGCGAAGCTTAGACGAGACAGGTTGATTTTCTCCATATAAATTCATCTTTCGGGATTTAGGTTTTCCCAACTCCTACACGTCGTTCGATTTTTATATTTTTTTTACTGTTGTAATAAGGAGTATCTAGTCTAAGTAACTGTTATTTTTTTGTTTTGATATACATAAGCAATTATTTAATAAAGCACAATGAAACTAAAATTTGAAATTCAACTAATGTGAATTTATCTCCAATATCTAATATTTGATCTAATTAAAAAAGTGACAGGTACGTAGATTGAACTATCCTTATATCCTTACTTAAAACATTATACAAATCGGACAACGTTTAGGGGTTGGGAAAACATAAATGCCGAAGGTCGATTTTGCAACCTCTGTCCGCTCCACCGCTTCGGAAGTATGGCGAAACCGTGTGGACGTTTATGCGATTGCGAATGAAGCTTCGCTGACCTTGGCGACTTCCCTTCGCTAGCGTTCACTCGCTCTCGGTCGTTAGGTCTGTCTGTACGCGGCATAAGACATCATCAAAACATCTTCATCACAAAGGACTTGAACCACAAAAGCGTTGTGTTTCAGGATACATTTACAAACAGGCTCGCTAATGCTTGGGATAAGCCTATTAATTGAGGGTTCATAATCCAAACACGAGCGAGTTAGTAAGTTTCCCTGTCCGGATATGTTCTAAAATTAATTTAAAGTTCGCAGAGCGGTTATCTCAGTACGCATATACATACCATCACGTCTCTACCTCGGCGGGGTAGGCAGAGAAAGTTGAGCGCCATTTCACACGTTCCTGCCATGCATCCTTTGTCTAATCGTCCGTCATGCATCGCTTCATACATGCGCGCCAGTTACTTGTGCATCGCAATTGCTCTTTCCGCAAAGTATTATCTCTCGTTTATGTTACTTTGACTTAGTGTTGCACTAACAGTACATATAAACTGATAGTGTACTGGCATGCGCCTAAGTGCCTTTGATTTTATAAAGCCTGCGAGGGGTATACAAGGTATATGCACGCCAGTCTTTTGTTAACAGGCTTCGGGATACTCGGGATGGACGTTGAAAAAATGTCAGAGAAGGTTCTTGCCAGTTCTTCTAGGAAATTACAAAATTGTGTGTAGCCAGCTATTGACGCATAGGATGAACCTACGAAATTTCAATCGGACAAACCGTTTAGGAGTGGCCATTGAAAATTATCCACCGAAGTTTTTTTGCGAGTTCTTCTCTTTCTTTTGCAGCCATTTTATTCGCCCCACTGCTGGGTACAGGCCTGTATCATTTTACACGATATGAGAGGATTTTAGTCATACACTTTCACGGTGACAAACCGGCTTGAAAGTGGGTTTCCTCACGATGTTTATTTCCTTCACAGGAGTGTCGGCTCCTCTCAATTATCATGTAAATGAGAGAGGCCTGTACCCAGCAATGGGGCGAATAAAATGGCACATAAAGAAATAAAGAATAGATTAAACTGAAAGGCTTCAATGAAATATATTATTAACCAAAAATAAATAAAATACACTGCTTTCTTGTGTTCTCACTAAGTATAAAGGTGCTATTCAAAAATGTTTTCGTTAGATGTTTCATGCCCATGCCTGTATTAGTTAGTGTACCTTAATTATTTGAATTTGAATGAATAATTGGAATAAGCAGGGTTGGAAAATAGTTGGAGAGGCGTATGTCCAGCAGTGGACCGTCAATCGCTGACGATGGTTATGATGATGAAATAATTAGTATTGAAAAAAAAATACTGATACTATACAATGAAATCCAATGCATTTGACTAGACGTATTTCGCAATGAAAACCGCTACATTTCGATCGCCACAAAGTAACCAGGATAGCTTTAAAACCAAAGCATTCAAGAAATAGGACACCTCCGCGCTAAACCGTAGCAGTCACGTTTACTGATAGAAAACATCCAATAGTAAGTATAACAAAAACAGTTAAGGCTGAAATAAACGCATCCAACGCATATGCTAAATTGTCTTTAGGTGCATAATCTACTATGTAAAACATAACGGACTAATAATTATAACGTTGGTTCCCTTGTGTAGATAAAGGTTTAACGTGTGTTTGTACGTTTTCAAGTTTTACATATATTATCATATTGTTTGGACTTGCGGTTTTTTCGGTGACTGTTTTTGACAACGTAGTCGACATGTTTCGCCCGCTGCGACGCGAGCATCTTCAGGACAGCGAGCTAGTCCCGGAGCGACTTTTGATGTATCGGACAACACGTTTTATGACGTTTGCTTTTTTCGGTGACTATTGTTGACAACTTAGTCGACTTGTTTCGCCCGCTGCGACGCGAGCATCGTCAAGACAGCGAGCTGGTCCCGGAGCGACGTTTGATGTATCGGACAACGCACGTTTATTGACGTTTGCTTTTTTCGGTGACGTTGTTGACAACTTAGTCGACATGCTTCGCCCGCTGCGACGCGAGCATCGTCAGGACAGCGAGCTAGTCCCGGAGCGACTTTTGATGTATCGGACAACACGTTCATTGACGTTTGATTCGTAACATTTTAAACGATCGCTTGGGCATGAAACAAGTTGCCGCGCCACTCTACTAGTCCCGAAACATCTGAATTACTCGCCCCCAAAGACGATTTAGATGTAAATAGCTCTTTTTCTGTGGAAACAGTGCTTATGTGCCATCTTAAACAACAATCATAATATACCGGTTACCTATAATCGGTCCTATTATTTATAGG
This sequence comes from Adela reaumurella, assembly GCA_009867175.2. Taxonomy (NCBI): domain Eukaryota; kingdom Metazoa; phylum Arthropoda; class Insecta; order Lepidoptera; family Adelidae; genus Adela; species Adela reaumurella. The sequence continues at coordinate 3,931 of WYDE02007463.1, read as the reverse complement.
TAACCGGAGTCTGAAAAGACCACACGACAGGCGGGTTAACATCATCAGGTGTTTCTTGGGCAAGGATTAGTGTTTTGCTTCTGGTAGAGGGATTTAAGGAAATTGGACATGTGGTGGACGAAGATTTTTAATCTTGCCCGAAGCATGCATTTTAGAAAAGATATAATGGAAACTGTCTCGCAAATCCTTTTTGAAATGTATGTAACTATAAATAAGAAAGTAAAAGTTTCCATGTAAATAAGTTATTAAGAGTGCCAGATTAGCCGAGCGGGTAAGAGAACGCCTATGAAGCAGGAGGCCCGGGTTCGATGCCCACTGGGAGCACACTATTTATAACTTTAGAATTTGTGCTAAAATGCTTCTGACACTCCAGTTAAGGATAACATCGCGAGGAAACCATTTCCAAGGTTGGTCCCCTTTGTAGTGTATGAATAAATACTCTCATAACATGTAAATGAGAGAGGCCTGTACCCAGCAGTAGGGCGAATAAAAACGACTGCAAAACAGTAACTAAGAATAATTACTACTTTCCAATTTATGCGGAGTAGACCAGCATGGCCTATCGAGTATATTATACATCTGATTTAACAACACTTAGTTACTAACATTAGTAATGTTCTAAAAGTAATACGTTTCTATTTTTTACTATTTTTCTTCAAAAGTACTACGTTGTTTTCATTTCGAATTTTTATTTATTTTTTTATGGAAACTGACACAGATGGCTACATCACCTAATGAACCAGTTTTTCTGGTATCAGTGCTGTCAGCCTAAACACCTTGGTGTATTATTTAGGTAGGTGCCATTTCAGCGCTTCCCTCAATTCCAGCCGGCTACACTGAACTGGCCGGAAAACAAAAACTATGTTTCATAGCCGCTTCGACCGTCCTTCATTCAGTGCGGTGCTACCAACCCGGGCTGGTTTAACCCTACTACCATGTAAGGAGAGAGAAGGGACATATAGTTTAACGTGGAATCCCGTCCACGACCAGTGTCTACGGTCAAGCGGTCACCCATCCGAATCCTGACCGCAACCAGCATTACTTAACATCGGTAATCGAATACTGAATATCGCAACACTGAGCCAACGACGCTGATACGGTACGTTAATTACCGCATAAACACACATAGTTTGTTTGTAGTTTGCGCGACATTGCCAATTTTCAAGGCGACATGCTTTCTCTTCTTATTTCCAAATGTGTTCTTCTAGCTACTTTACTGCTGTTACTGCTACTTTTTTACATGTCCTCGATTCTTACAGACAGTGCTGGAGATTCATGGGTAACAGCGGTACTATAAATTCTTGCTCAGAAATCTTAGGAGGATACGTCTGCAACTCTTTGGAGGATACGTGGATGTGAATTTACAATTTTTACAGATTTTTATAATGTCAGGTCATGGTTTAAAATATTTTTGGAAGTCTACATTTTGAATTAGTTCAGGCAAGTTGAACGAAATACGATGAATTGGTAAGTACTTATTAAAAATAATATTTTATCTCAAATTTGTGTTTTATCAATCAAATAATCGCATCTTCGCGCCTTCTTTCCGGAGAGGAAGACAAAGACAATTGAGTTCAATTTAAAACGATGCTGTTATAGATCCGTTCGCCAAACCACCATGAGCGGACTCGCTTCGCTCACTAGTGATATGTTGATATGAGGATTTCTTGATTCCCTTGAAGAACTTCACGTTTTAACTTAGACACTTTTAGTAAAATACGTATTGAGACTAGGAGAGCGTTATTAAATGTACTAAAAGTTTAGGTACGTTAAAATCTGCACAGTATAAATGGAGGTCTGAATTTTTGACCTCCCATACATTTTCAAAAATGCATGGGGAGGTAAAAAAAAAATTCTCAGCTAAATTAAAAATTATTTCACATTCATGTTCTACGTATGGTACTTTATGGAGTAACAGGTTTAAATGATGAAGACCTCACCGCGGTCACCTTGTATATGTAAGCTTTTTATGGAAAGCGCGACAATGACACACGCCTGACTAACTCGGAGGAGCAGCTCGTCGGTGCCCACTGGCATTCGAACATTTATGCGGGCTGCGCATACCAGCTAGGTGCACCTTCACTAGTGTTTCAAGAACTCCGTACGAACTACTGTCAGGAAATCTGTAGGGGGAGAGTGAATTTCACAGGTTAACACCCGTGTCAATAAAGTATTTACAAGATCGATTTTCTTTAGTAATGGACTACGATAGTGTATGGATGAATTCACATCCAGTTTCACGTGGAGATGGTAGAATTGGGATAGAGGAACGCGTCGTGCAACACCTAGTTTCAGCTCTCCGTGATACAGACGATAGAACACTCGCAAGGATCCCATGCTCCTGAGAATTTGCTAAGTTCTGAGTTGCCTCGGGGTCGTTAAAGAAGCCAACAGCGTGACGCTGAATTGAGTCTAGGGAGCCAAGTATGTGCTTCGCGGACCCATCCAGCGATGTGAACAGCTCTTCACTCATGAACAAATTTTGCATTTTATATGCAGCAGTTTTTGTATCGGCGTGAAGTACTGACTTCCTTCGTTACGGCGGCTTGAGTACTTAAGTTGGGCACTCAGCTTTTGGACTAACTTAGCTTTCTCGTCGTTGCGTTGCAAAGTTTGGGTTTGTGGTTGATGTTCCAAAATTTCATGCTTTTAGATCAACCGGTTTAGGCAGTGTGACTGAAGAACACAGTGTGACAGTGTGAATGAAGAAATGACTTTTAGAACTTTATTAAGACGCTAGTTTGTGAGCGCGGCTCAGCCCGCGGTTGATCACCTCTCCCCGCCGCCCCCGCCCGACCCCACTCGACATTTTTTTTTATATAGGAAGGAAACGTTGGCGCGTTGAACTCTCCCCTGGCCCCGAACCCATAGGCAAGAAACCCTTGGACGGTTGAACTCTTTTTACCGTATTTTATTTACCCGCTGTTTCGCCCGCGGTAGGTACACATTTTCAAAATTATTTTCTAAATGTTCGCCTACGTTATATAGGTAAGGACTTGCTGTGCAAAGTTTCATGTCTCTAGACTTAATGGTTTAGTTAGGGATTGCGTCGTCTGTCAATCAGTGAATTATGACTTCAAATTTTTTATTAAGTATATATTATATTGAACATAATATTATGTAAGACGGATTGTTAGTTGACATTAATTCAATACATAGTCTTACAAATTCTCAATAATTAATTAGACATAACTTATACAATGTAAGTAAACTAAATGGTTTGAAGAACGTAAGCAGGATAAATGCTGTGCAAATGCGCGCGTTGAGCAGAATGTGTGGAGTCACAATGACAGACAAATTCAGAAACTGTGAAGTGCGAGCGCGTCGTGGTTTGAAAGAAGACATAGTGACAAGGATTGAGAAAGGCATACTTCGGTGGTTCGATCATGTTGAAAGAATGGATAATAGAAGACAAACGAAAGTAATTTTTGAAGCGAATGTGAGTGGAAGAGTCGGGAAGGGTCACCTCAGACGCACGTACCTAGAACAGATCGAGCGTGTGCTCAAAAGGGGCAAGTGCGCAGTGCCCGTAACCGACGAGCATGTATGAAGAACATTATGTGAGTGCAAGAAGCGGCAGTTGTATGTCAGGATCGTGGCAGGTGGAGATCCGTTATCTCTGTCTACCCCACTGGGAAACAGGCGTGACGCTATGCATGGATATATGAAAATATTTCGAATAGATAGGTACTTAAATCTGAGTTATATATAAACGCGTGATATATTTGGCGAATATCGTTGTTATAAAAGTAAGAACTATAAACTATTAGTAATTATTTACTGTTGGAAGAGTGCATGGTTCACAAAAGATCAAAAGCTACGCTTGTACATCATCATCATTAGAGTTTAACCGACCACTGCTGGACATACGCCTCTCCAATTTGTTTCCAATCCTCCCGGCACTCGGCAACACGAATCCATCGTTTGCCCG
>WYDE02007352.1:0-13168 GCA_009867175.2 Adela reaumurella | reverse complement strand
CCCATGCATGTCGTAAAAGGCGACTAAGGGATAAGCACAATATGCCGTGCTAAAGGGCGACAGGCTCGCCACCTCTCACCTTGGCACGGTAATTTCACGGAGACGTGCATCAGGTGGGTCTTCTTGCCTTACATGCTGCTTGATATCTTGTCCGAATACCTTGCGAAACATGGTGGTCGGTGTTGTGTTGTAATGTACCGGAGTTCTTGCAGCACACCACCTATTGCTCTGCTTACCCCGATTGTCGGAATTCAGCGTGAGTGATATGTATGTATGGAAATTTTATTTTTGATGTGGAACGAAATATATCTATCCAAAATAGTACAAGGTGAAGCGAGAGTTTCAAGTAGGTCTATATCGCCAACGAAGTTTCTCACATCCTTGGAGGAGCCAAGCTCACATCATATATAAATAATTTTCGGTCATCAAAGAGTAGCCGTTCACTGCTGGACCTAGACCTCTCCAAATATTGTTTATTTCTCCCGGCACTCGACGACGTAACGTTTGACGGCGATGCGCGTGATATCGTTGACACTTTTCGTGGGCGGTTTTCGATCACTGAGAATTCCTACCTGGAATTTCCAGTGTATGAAGAAATAATTTAAAAGATATACTCCTACATCCCGAATTACGTCATACCACAAGAGATAGATTCGATTTCTGGTGGATCTTCTCTCACTGAACCACAGTTTGTTTCTTTCGCAGACGGTGGAGATCGACATGAACCTGACGGACGCGTCAGCCCGCTGGATCATAGAGACCGCTCGAAACATACCCGATGCAGACCAGCTCTTGGACAAGTTTGCGAAGAATCAGAGTCTGGACGACCCAACCAGAGCTGTTCTTCTGGCTTTGTATGGGGCCCTGGTCATCATTGGAGCTTGCGGCAACGCACTGGTAGTCCTTTCTGTGAGTAATTGTTTTCTATAGTTACTTGAGGTTTAGTTTCAATATCATTCTACTTCACATGATCATTATTATATTCATCACGATCATTATTATATTGATCACGATCATTATTATATTGATCATGATCATTATTATATTGATCATGATCATTATTATATTGATCACGATCATTATTATATTGGTCATAATCATTATATATTGTTATAATTTTCAGTCTGTTTGGGTGCAATACTGAACGTAGGTCTTTAGCAATTCCCTTTAAGTCAATCTACTGTATGATTCACAACTTCATTGTTTCTCTTCTACATACCTACTACAACAGCATCATGGGTACACCGAGCCTGTAGTCCACCGGGTTTACGAGCACCAGTCATGGGTCTCCATTAGGTGAACGTTCACTCCTTCTGCTATCCGATTTTACGTAATAAATAACCCAAAATACAAACTTAGTCATCACTTTTCCAACGTCAGTGCACACAATGCTCACATGTTCACTTATAAGAAACCATCAAAGGAATTGTTCTTAAAAAGTATTTAATATCTAGATGGTTTCTTGAATAGAAAGGCGCCTAAGGCGCCCGTCTGCCCTCCTCGCCACCCCCCGGCCCTGTCCCCGCACCCGCTCACCGAGCTTCGCGACGGGAGTCACCACTATTCACTTCTTAAACTACTGGCCGTTTAGAATCTTAAACGTGACATTTGACAGCGTCAGGTAGCGACCGCCGTCGCGATTAAAAAGCTTAGGACAACAGCGGCGGAGGGAGCGTCTATATCTGATGTAGAGAGCGTGACAGAATTATTAATTATCAGTCAGTCAGTGAATTGCGTAACTATCTCACATAATCGAAAATTTATTGGAATTACACAAAAAAATAAGGCACTGAAACCTGGACATCATACTAATATTAGTTCCTTACATACGAAATTGGAGTTTTATCGAACTGGCCATTTTGATCTCTAATATCTGGCGTTTGCTTAGGAATTTCAAATTTATTTTAAATTTAGGTTTGCGTATTTGGTTTCAAATTTATTGATTCATTTGTTTTCGAGCCATTTTGTTTTTTCATTGACATATTCAGTTCACAATATGGAAAATCTGAAATATTCCGTTATTTACGCATATGAGTTTTATCGTGGCACAAGTGCTGCAGAAACGGCTAGAAGGATTAATGATGTGTATAGGGAAGCTACTGTAAAAGAAAACACGGTACGTTTTTGGTTCCAACGTTTTCGTTCTGGAAATTTTGACATACAGAACAAACCCCGTAGACGCCGGAGACCCAAGTTGTTAATGAAGAATTAAAAGTGATCGTGGAAGCAGATCCATCGCAAAACCACGTCAGTGTTAGCGGCGGGCTTCGGTGTGAGTGTTCAAACAATTTTATTTCATTTGAAAGAAATTGGAAAAGTGAAAAAGCTCGAAAAATGGGTACCACAAGAATTGACTGAAGCAAACCAACAAACACGCGTCGAGTGCATTACTCCGCCGTCACAATAACGAAAAGATTTTGTATCGTATCGTTACTTGTGATGAAAAATGATTCGAAACACTCATCACAATGGTTGAACCCAGGAAAACCGGCCAAATCCTGCCCTAAGCGAAATTAGAGGACCTGGGATTGGAATGTATCCGACACCCACCATACTCCCCGGACCTTGCTCCAACAGATTACCACTTTTTCCGATATTTGGATAACTTCTTGCAAGGAAAAAAATTCCATTCCGATGAGGCAGTCAAAACCCCCCTTCAAAGAGTTTATTGACTCTCGCTCCCACAATTTTTTCTGCAAAGGAATCAATGAACTATCTATAAAATGGCGAAAGTGCATAGATAACAATGGTAACTTTGATTGATTAAATATAAGTTGTAATTTTTATTTCTTTTTACTTTTTCCATATAAAACGCCAATTTCATATGTAAGGACCTAATACTTAATACGGAAAACGCTGAAGCTCAATCTTTTGAAACATTTTATATTTATATACCTATATACAGGGTGTCCCATAATTAATGGATAACCCGTTAAGGCAATATAGACGACTTTTTGTCAGTTCAGAAAAAAATAAGAAAAAAAATCCAAGTCGAGTACTTTTTTTTTCGAAAATTACTACCTTGCGTAGGTAATGTAGGCATTAAAGCCTAAAATATTTTTTTTTCTTTCAATTTTTATCAATAATAATTCTGAATAGTTGTACTTCCAAATTACAAAAGAAAAAAAAATCTATTCAGTAGTTTTTTTCCAGATACTTTTGGCAGTTTGCCAAAAATTGCTATTACAAAGGTTAAAAAATTGAATCTTAAATGGTTTTTTAATAAAATGGTATGTATTATACCAATTTAGAAATTAGATAAGTAATTAAAAATAAATTCTCCGGTTTCAGATAATTTCTTGGAACGGGTCCCTGCTGTAGCACAGCGAAGCCATCTACATGTGTATTGTGATAGGTACCTATTGTTACTGTAAGAAATTTCGAAAATTTATTATTATTTTTACAAATAGCGCTGTTTTTATTAAATTAAAATGAATATTGTAACAGATGATCTACACTGATATACATTCGGGTCTAGTCAGCGGCTACAAATAGGTACCATGCCGGCCGACCAGATAAGTCAGGCCGACCCCGCGTCGGGAAGAGCATTTCAGCGTCTCATTTTGTCTGCTTTTCATTCGACTACGGCGAAGCCAAAGGAGGGTATTTTTAGCCACTTCTCAACTTCCTAGAAGAATAGGCAAGCAAGTTAGCTTTAATTTTTTCCTAAATGGTTAGGCCGATTAGGCTGATATTTTGTAGGTTCATTACATGTGTCATTAGCTTGCCACAAACCAATTTTAAACTTCCTAGAAGAACTGTCAAGAAACTTCGCTGGAAAAATGTCAACGTCCATCGCGAGTCCTTCCATGTTTCCGTCGGCCTACGGGCTTCCGTTTTCGAAGTCTCGGACAGACCATCGCCTGATAGTTTTAACACTTCTTCTTTTTGGGAACTTACTGAGCCGCGAGCGTTTATTAAATTATTTATAACTCTCACACATAAAGGTGTGAGAGTTATAAATAATTTATTGGTGATCCTTGTATAAATTGTCGAGATTAAGAGATAGAAAATGCATATTTGTCTATTTCTATTGACGCATTATCGCCGCGCGCTTGCGCAAGTTGCGCAGTACCGGAACAAAGTAAGCGTAAATTCTTATTCTATTCACGCTTCTCCTAGACGTAGACCTCCTGGAGTTAAAGGTTGAGGAACACTCCGGCTCCGGCTGGAATTGAGGGAAGCGCTGATATGGCACCTACCTACATAATTCACCAAGGTGTTTAGGCTGACATCACTGGTACCAGAAAAAAATGGTTCATTAGGTGATGTAGCCATCTGTGTCAGTTCTAATAAAAAAAAAAACTACTTCTGAGACTTCCAATTTATTTTTTTTGGTAAAAATCGATAGATCCATCGGGGTTCAAATCTCGGTTCGGACGTTTTGCTTTATTTGTTTTCCGTATTGTCCTGATTAAAATTCAGTAAGTGACTTTCATGCTAAGCAAGGAAAATCAACCAAAAAAGTCTTTGTTTATTTATTTTTTTGTGTGATACCAGCTACATTTTTAACTTTGCCGGATTATTAAGCTGGTGAACGTGCTACCCTAACTTTGCCACCATGTGGTGTCAATTCGAACAGACTTATTTACTGATTTCGTCTACACCGATAGCCGTGGTTGAAATAATCCAGTTCGTTATATTACATATTCTAGAAAACTGTAGTACATAGTCTAGAAAACTGTGTATATTACATATTTTAGAAAACTTTAGAATGTTCGTAAAGCCTCCAAACTCTTTGGATGACTCCACAATGTTCGACAACACACATATTTTAGAATGATTACATACAGCTTGAAAAAAATATAAGTTTGCGCACGAATTTCGACGCAAATGTTCCATATAAATTAGTATGGCCGCGAATCGCTCTCGATCTGCAGTACTCGTCGCGCGGATTCTAAACGGACGCTTGGAGGAGAGGGTTTGCAGAAAATTTTCTTCACGGGGTAATATTTACGTTTTTAATAGACGCCCTCAGAAAAAAATAAATAAATAACTTATAAAAAGGCATGTAAAAGGATTGGAATAGACAGATAGCCCGACTACAGCATTTCAGATAAATTTTACTATTCTTGTTGGATCTCACAATTAAATGTTGGACCTCTCATTTTAATTTAATTTTTATTCAATTAACCGAGCGAGCGAGTATCTCCGTTTCAGCTTTGGCAAAAAAGCTTTCATATGTTCGGCGGATGTTCGACTGTTCCCTTTTACAGGTCGCATTTCTCAACGGATTCTCGTGAAATTTTGTATGTAGGTCCCATATTTATATGGAATATTATCGTCAATTCAGTTTTTGGAAATTTTTCAAAATAGAGGAGCCACGGGGGTTGAAGGGGTCGGGGGTGTGAGTACAGATCGCATTTATCAACCGATACTTGTGACATTTTTTGAATAGGTTTAATAATTGACACAATTTTTGAATTTGAAGAGCTGAATTGTTGCGATTGAATATTCTATTTCTATTATTATTTTCTATATTGGCAACTGATGTTCCGTTATTTATTTCTAGAATTTGTGGATACATATTAATATGTATCCACAAATTCTAGAAATAAATAACGGAACATTACGGTAGGTAGGCTGTTACTGCTTTCGAAATCATGTATTCAATTCATCGTGTACAAGAATGGATCAAAGACTATCCTGAAATGATGTACAATTTCACAAAACATACAGCATACTGCACAAAATGTAATTCAGATATTGGATGCAAGAATATGACTGTGAATAGACATACTGACAGCCCAGCTCTCCATGGAAATCCTAAGAAAAATACAGAAAAATTCAATCTCGACCTCATAAATTTTCTTATATTATGTAATATTCCTTGCGTTCCGTGAACGTTCATTTTAAATTTATAATTGAGTTGTAAATGTAAAAGAAAACATTGAAAATGTAAAATATGGAAAAAAAGAAAGGCAATTTTATTTAAATAATAACTTTTTTTTATGGTATTATTTTATTATTCAAACTTTTCTTGTTCTCATACCAATGCATGAATGAATGAGTAATATAGAAATTTAAACAAAATCTAAACTCTTAATTTAAGTATATTAGTATACTGTCAGATTATTTTTAACATAAACTTTTTCAATATTTCGTTATTTATTAAATAGGTACCCCTATAAAACCATCACACGTAAATTTAAGTAATGTTAAAATCCATACAAAACTATTACGGCAAGTCTATGTCTATAAAGTAAAGTAAGTAGGTAGTTAAGACATCCCATGATCACGTTGGTATGTCCACATTATTTATAGTGCTTTATGCCATTCACCCCAATCAGTACTACCTATTCCGACCACTGTACATCATTAGGTACCTACCAAAATATATTTTTAAAATCCCTAAAATTTTTCAGAATTCTCTAAGGTGGCCTTATCTGTGGTACGATCTCCGTACTCTGATCGATGCCACTAAACCCAGGCTAAACACGGGACAAAATTGTTTCGGAAAGAAGTCTTCACTTTTTTTCTCGAAGGAAGTCTCCGCTTCCTGTCTCTGTTCCTAGAATTTTACTTAAAATGGCACTACCTATTCCGACCATTTTTTTTTGTATGGTAAATAAAACTATGTTTTTTTAATTGTAATATACTTTTTATGACACAAAATAATCCATTATGGAATTCTTAACAAAAAACTGAAATAACCAAAACAAATTCCATAATACCTATGCATTTTTTTGGACATAAGTACATACTAATTGAAATAATTATGAATAAGAGTACTTTTTTTTGTCTGCCCGAACTATTTTACCATGTTAGTCCATATCTGTAAAATATTATCATATAATTATGTATATCATGCACCACCGTCCTGCGAAGAAAACATAACGGGCTTGGTCCATCGAGATATATCTCGATGGCTTGGTCGCGTATGGAGTTATTAAGACACGAATACGACAAGAGCCCATTGATTTCACTTGCGGGCAGCGCAGACAAGACTGGCGCGAACCATTTTAAGAATATTTGATAGGCTGGAAGATTTGCCAATTTAAAGTTTTTTTCGGGTTTTTCGGTAATTTTTTAGTGATTTACATTAGGATAATTCGCGCAGGGTGAGCATTCACCTCCATACAAGTCCAATGGCGCCTACTCAGCTTCTCTGTTAAGAGATGCTGAGGAAGACAAGGAATGTTGGAGTTTATAAAATACCACAAAGCCTATCTGACACTTTATGCCTCCTTGCCGACGAAGAAAGATGGTATTAAAACCACATAAATCCGCTACTTTCCTTATAATCACCCAGATCGTAATAGTATTTTCATGCATGGTTGAAAATAATATAAAGGGAGCCGCATTATTCAATAGTAACGAGCTGTTATTTACACTTCTGTGTGTAATTTGCAATTTGCGTCAAAGCAAATCGCGTCCGTCCGATTTATCGTCGACGTAATTACTTCTGCTAGTGTTGTGCATAGTAACGCGACACTGGACATTTCCTTCGTAGCGTTCATGCTGGCCTGGTACTTCGCAAATGCTAACACAGCCTGACGGACAGCTATTAGCGAGCTAAATAGAAATTCCAGGGCTATACCACGCTCTATTTATATTTGTTTGTTAGCTCTAAGGATATGTTTTCGTATTTCAAAATAAGCAAGTAAACAAGTTTTATAAATAGGCGATGCTTGAGTATCAACAACATATGTATATTTTGAAGTTATGTAATATTAAAGTCCGCCTCACGATAGAAGTCCCGCGGCAATAAGTGGAACTAATTATGTAAGATCTTCCAAGTTGTCGTTTTAGGATATTATGCGTTTTAAAATTTATAATTTGCTAGCATCCTGTTGAAATTCCCCAATAACATAGACAATACATAATATAATAAAATTTTCAATAATATAATCCATCGCATACATTGTCCTATCTCGATGATCGCATGACAGAGCGCCGCGTCTGGGAGACTTGTTTCGTGAGACGGATTCTATCTTGGGTTTTGTATTTATTGACTTCGAGGAAAATGTAGATTATCAAAATAGTAACTTTACAACTTACAGACAGGGAGGAGTAAAAAAAGACGTGATTTTGTAATGAAAATGAGTACCCTGGTCCTGTTACTTATTTTTTCGGCATCAGCAATACGTCGATCTGGCAACTGGGAGCCGTTAAAGTTTAAAATTTTTTATCCCATAAGCTGTTAGTTGGATCCTAAAAGAGTAAAAAAGTAAAATGACGCTGTACCAAGGGGTACATAGATAATGCTAAAAAAATTAAAACATCGAAAAACGTTTGAACTTCAGTCTGGCAGATAACTTTCTAAACATTTTGTCTCTAGCGCCTCAGATCAGTATTATTCTCTGAGGTACAGTATAAAAGGACAAGACTTGGCTACATAAAGAAAATTCCTTGTCGAATTGCATTTTACACAAAAGTTCCGCAAAAAACGAAAAGGAAATATCGAGAGGAGGTGTTTGGAATCGGAGCGTGTCCCGTAAATCAGAGGGGTCGTTGGTGGTAAGGTGTTGCAATAATTTATTTTTTGTGTCTGACGTCGTCCATTGTCGCAACCCCTTTCAAGGTATGCGAGCCTGGTAATCTGGAATAAGAGACAGTGGAGTTAATATTTGAGTTACCTTTAATGTTGTTTATACCTCCCATTAATTACCATTGAAAAATATTATTTTGGAAAATTCGTAACATCCCGTTACCAATGTTCAGGAATTTTGTATTACGAAATCACGAAGTAATGTGATAAGTAATTATTTTAGAAGCGTTTACTTTCCAAACTTTACGCTGGAAAAAGACAGAATTCCCAAGTGTATTTTACTCCAAGGTCGGCGTCAATATGACAGAAGAAGATCTTAAATTTGTCTCTATTTGTGATGCAATGCTCACAGAAAATACAACTGTACGGTACTGTACTGTACCGCACTGCCGAGCGCGGTTAGGTCTTGGATGGGTGACCGCTTGACCGTTGACTGTATCCACTTTAAACTGTAGGTCCCTTCCCGCTCCTAAGGATTAGGTGGTAGGGATAAATCCGCCCACTGGGACCACCACCGCACTGAATGAAGGTCGGTCGAAGCGGCTATGAAACATAGCTCGTGTTTTCCGTCCAGTCCAGTGTAGCCGGCTGGAATTGAGGGAAGCGCTGATATGGCACTTTACATAATTCACCAAGGTGTAGGCTGTCATCACTGGTACCATAAAACTGTTTTTTTTTAGGTGATGTAGCCTTCCGTGTCAGTTTTAATTTTTAAAAAAATATCAAAGAGTACATATTGATTGCACACCGGGCATCAAAGAGTGGATATTGCACACCAAGCGAAAACCTCAAATGCACGGCTCTAATAAAGAAATAAGAAAGAACGAAAGAAAGAAATGTTTAATAATCGTTATTCTTATCTCTAAAGTATGTACATGTATGTACGTATGTATTATGTATGTCTCTTGCTCTAGAATAACTCTGTCTTGTAAGAAGACGCTTCTTAAAAAAGTGATTGAACACAATGGAAAGAATTCCCAAATTCATGTTCATTGGCGTTCATTTTATAGTTCTTAGTTCTATATTCAGAATTCTTATGGTAGTACTACATTTGAATTTGTTAAAATATTACATTTTACATTCGGTAGGTTAATCCCATAAAGAAGAACCGGCAAGACACGTCACATGTGTTAAATTTTTTTAGTGATATTTTGTACGGATTTATAATGTAAGGATAGAATGGCACTGAACTGAGCCAAGCAGAAAATCCTCTAACATTTGTGTTTTTGATAAATTACTCGTATTAGTTCAAACGTTCCTTGCCTCAATGCGATTGTTTATAGAGTGTAGTTTTTTAAATGATATAAACAAAATTTTTTTTTTACAAATTTTCATATTTATGTCAATATGAATATTTCAAATAGTTATTTTCGAACAGTTTCAATGGTTTTAAAGGTAAGATTAACTTTTTGATTTATTCATTTATCACACGAAATAATCAGTAAGCTATCTATCTGTTTTACTGTCAGTGATTTGTGATTAGAGTGCTGTCATACTAATCTATTGAATTCAAGGACTGCTGAAACTCCAATCTCTTCGATTTAAATTGTTTGGTTTTGAAATTTAACTTGTCCCTAAAAACGGTTTTTGAGAATTTATGGCAAGAACTTTGTTGTTTATTGAACATGGTTCATTGAAAAATAATATGTAGGTTTAATCAGGGTTTATTAATATGTATTTTTTTCTACTTACAGTACCACTTCTATGAGTATACATTATTCCTGGTTTGGACTCTTCCAAAAAGGTGAACGAAATTTAAAAACAAAACTGTAAAACTTCTAGATGAAGCTATCTCTTGACTATAATCATAAATTGAATATGAAAGATTGACTGGAAGTAGTCGCCTCTGGCAATAATCCCACCTCCTGCTGAGCAGAAAATCATATATTTATTGATTCATTTATTTTGTTATACACAATGACGGCTGCAATGGAGTAGCTCAGTTTATCTGGAGTAGTTTTATCAGTGTCGTTGGCTCAGTCGTTGCAGTATTCTGTATTCGATTACCGAAGTTAAGCACTGCTGAGCGCGGTCAGGTCTTGGATGGGTGACCGCTTGACCATTGATGCTGGCCGTGGTTCGGATTCCACGTTAAACTGTAAGTCCCTTCCCTCTCCTTACATGGTTTTAGGGTAAATCCCGCCCGGGTTTGTGGTACCACCGCCCTGAATGAAGGTCGGTCGAAGCGGCTATGAAACATAGTTCGTGTTTTCCGTCCAGTTCAGTATAGCCGGCTGGAATTAAGCGAAGCGCTGATATTGCACCTACCTATATAAGTCACCCAGGTGTTTAGACTGACATCACTTGTACCAGAGAAACTGGTTCATTAGGTGATGTAGCCATCCGTGTCAGTTTCAATAAAGAAAAAAGTAGATTTAACTTTCAAGCACAAACAACTTCAACAAAGAAGACGCGTTCAATTTTTGAAATTCGATACCGACGTTGACGACAGAAAAAAAGTTTATTTTTTATTTTGATGTTCTGACGAAGCTGTAAAATAACAAAATAAAAATAAAGTTTCATTCTCCATTCAAAATATTTTCGCTGAAATAGTTTTTTTCTCTGAAATGTCGTAATTATATCTCGTTACAAAATAATGTGATATGTATCATGAAAAAGGTATTCTTTATTATTTTTATGAACCGTACTGTGCTGTAAATCAAAAACTCTCCACAACACACAACTATGCAGGACTCAAATGTAATTCCGGATCTCGATCACTCAATGTGACGTCACATCCGGCGAGGCGTTCATTCCTTGCTCGAAATTCTCCAATATGATGACATTTTCAGTAGCGCGAGGGAGGATTTTCTATCGCACACCAATACCTACATATATACTTTTATAAGAACTTGAATAATCGTCTTTAAGTATGTTTTTAGGGTTCCGTTAAAAAAACGGAAACCCTATTAGAGAAGCAGTTTCGACCGTCTATCCTTCTGTCTTTCTGTTCGTCTGTTTGTCCGACCGACCACCGAAGAACTCTAGAAATACTGAACAGATCAAGTTGAAATTATTATGAGTTGATTATGTTAAAAACTTGAAAATACTAAATAATTTTGTGGTGGTTCAGTTAAAAGTAAAAGTTTTAGCTTTCGGATTATAAAAGTTTTTTTTTATTCAAAAACCAAAATAGACGATGTCATAACTTAAGTCTGTACATAGTGTAGATTGGAAACCACTGAATAAATGAATTATGATATAATATGACATTTTGTCGTTATTGCATTTTATTACAATTATGTGTATGTCTTGATTAAACTGTTAAGTTTAACTTCGAACCCTTGAAACATTGAATTTGAGAATACTTTAGTAAAGGACAATGAAAGTGAGAACTTTGATCTTTAGTTCGAATGAAAATTACTCTTAGTTGGTATAATAGATAGAGAAAAGGCAAAAGGGTCAGCGGTCACCATCCCGCGTCGCCGCCGGCCGCAGGCGACTAATTGCAGGGGTCGCCAATCAAACAAGTCGAGCGAAGTTCACTTGTTCCAGTTCTGTGAAATTGTTGAGGTTTTCAAACGGTAGGCGGCGCGCTAGCTTGCACAAGCGGTTTATCGATTTTTTAGTTTTGCTATCTAATAATAATCTAAATATATATAATAAGGCTTGGCAAGCGTGTGGATAGGGCGCTTGGCTTGGCTTGCGTAGGCTTGTGTTGGCTTGCGAGCGATCCGATCTAGTGTCGGTTTTTTGACGCAAATCAAAGGAGCTTGTGGCAAGCGCTTGCCACGCATCCACACGCTTGTGCGTTGTTGTTAGTATCTCTCGCGTACTGGCGGCGGATAGAGGGTTATTTTCGTCGCGTTGCCGCGTTGTAGTCTTTTCTAAAATGAGTGGAGAAATATAGACGGTCGAAGACATTTTACGGTTTCTGGAAAAATTGAAAAATATGTTAATCCAAACGCTATGGCGGACCAGAGCTCGACGTCCGCCATGCTTGCGTCTACAAAGCACACTAGCAACCTCGCAAGCGTGTGGAGAGCGTTGTTTGGCTCACCTATCCAAGCGCTTGTTTGTCGAGGTTTGCAGCTTGCGGCAAGTGGCAAGCGTGTGGACCCGGCATAATCGTTTTTGTAAGGCATGAAATCGTCAAGTTCGGATTCCTATAGTTGATGCGCTGCAGCGCCGTCCAGTGGCCAGTTTTGGAAAAATATTCTTCGTTTTTTTATATCTAAGTATCAGTTATGGCAAACTATTCTCCGTATTTTTATACCTAGGTATAATTACCAATTTTCATGTCGATCTGTGCAATGTTTTAGAAGTTCGTACATCAAAACGTAGTGGCGAGTAGTGTAATAAGTGCATAAAAACTTTATCCCAAGTTCCAACAAAAACTGTACAAAGTTTCAAATAACTCGGTCAAAGGGTTTCGGAGTTTATAGATGTCAGATATATAATTACCAATATCCATTTACATATTTATATATAGAGATTAAGACCAAAGGGGTGACTTTAATGATGAGAATAGGTAATGATTTTATAGTACCTTTGTTTCTTTCGTTCGTTCGTCTCGTGATGAAATATTTTATTTTATTTTATTTTTCGTATATTCGAGATAATAGTGGTACAATTTAAGCGCAACAAGTAAGTGGCTGTCCATGAAGAAAAACAATACTAAAAGTAGATGCTATATGACATCGCTATCGCCGATATATTTGATTTTTAATTAGATTT
>WYDE02007241.1:0-13171 GCA_009867175.2 Adela reaumurella | reverse complement strand
AAAGTGAAAAAAGTCTGAAAATTTTGCAGTTTTTCACGTATTACGCAGGTAGCACAACTTTTTTTTGCTTGCAAAACGTAGTTTCACACGCCCCTATGGGGTCCAAATAACATACCAAAAATGCAGCTCTACATCGCGTTTTGCTTTTTTAATGTAGAATTTGACTGGCCTAACATAGCGACAAGGATAGAGAAAGGTATGCTGAGATGGTATGGTCACATGGAGATAATTTTTTTTTATTTAATTTTTTTTTATGGAAAGTGAGTTTATGGCTACATCACCTAATGTACCAGTTTTTTGTTTGGTACGAGTAATGTAAGCCTAATACAACCTGGTGAATTAGGTAGGTGCCATGTCAGCTCTTCCCTCAAATCGAGCCGAAATGGATGTTGCGAAAGAATAAATAAATATATTAAGCGAATGTAGAATTAAGGGTCGACGGGGCCGCCCTAGGCTAACATGCTTGGAGCAATAGGTAACCATTTAAGGAACGGACAAGTTCAAAGCATCCGCATGATACGACGTAGGGCAGTGGATGAAGCAAAGGATGTACGTCAGGAACTTATCCAATATCACTCAGTTGTCTCTGCCTACCCCTCCGCACAACAGGCGTAATATCACTCGATTTTACTCGCTCATGTGATAATAGCACGGTAGACCCCCTGGTGTGCTGTTAGGTATGTATGTATTCCATACCATGTCAGTATTTGTGGGTGAATCACGAATAGGGGGAATGCTGAGAACGCACCCGAGTGAAAGTCTGTCTTTTTTCCGTTCATACTTTACCCACGGGGGGTATTAATATAATTCTTACATACGCTGTACCTACATACTTACAAATTCCATTTCTTCTCGATACTTATAAAGAATACAAGCAGATTGTAACATTCAGCATTTTTTAAATATAAATATTTACCGCTCCCGTGAATACCGAGGTGAATACAGAGGAATACTTTGTGGAAATGGAGCTGGAATCCTTTGTGTGTAAAATAACTCAATAGACCCCCCAAAAAATCTTATTTCAGTGATAAATACATTATTACTATTAAATAAAATAAATGGTGAAGGAAAGTCAGGAAAACATCGTGAATAAACCCAATTTCAAGCCGGTTGGTCACCGTGAAAGTGTATGACTAAAATCCTCTTATATCATTTAATGAGAGAGGCCTGTGCCCAGCAGTGGCGCGAATAAAATGGCTGCAATGAAGATGATGATGAAGATGAACATAAACGGCAAGGTAGACCCCAGCCCCAATAACGTTTTCGCTGATGCACTGAGCAGCTCGCCTAATGCGCTTGCTTGCAGCAATGAACAGACACACACATGCACTCACTAAGATTACTGTTGTATGGAGAATTTCTTAGAGAACACCCATTTTGTACGGCAGAAACTTTTATTTGAGTTTTATAATAGTTATAAAGCGCTGTCATTGACACATATGTCATGGCTTATCTATCTTGTATAAAGAACCCGCAGACTATTACACCTTTTTTATATTGAAAGAACTCTTCATAACATAAATTTTGGTACAATTTTTATTTATATACTTACAATAAGAATTGGCGAAGTTAGAGCAATTTAAAATGAAAAAGTTTTAAAGGGCGCAAAAACAACTGGATCCGGCGACACGAATCCATCGTTTGCCCGCGATGTTTCGGATGTCGTCATCCCTCTAGCCGGGGGTCTTCCCACACTTCGCTTTTCTGTCCAATTACGCCAGTGTAGGACGCGTGAGCCCCAACGGCCTTCATCCCTGCGGCTCACGTGTCAAGCCTACTGCCATTTGAGCTTTCAAACTTTTAAAACAGGTAAGTACTCTTGTTTTTCCAAATTTTCAAAAAAAAATAAAAAATGCACCCTTGTGTTTTTTATCGAAACTGGCATGGACGACTACATCACCTAATGAACCAGTTTTTCTGGTACCAGTGATGGCAGCCTAAACACCTTGGAGAATTATGCAGGTGGGTGCCATGCGTCAACGGTCAAGCGTTCACCCATCCACGCATATCTACTACTATAACTGCACGCATCATTCTATTCTATATTGGCCGTCCTATGTTACTACAGACATTGTACAGTCGGGCCAGCCAAAAAACGAGACATTCATTTGTACCTACTAGTTTTCAACGGACTTCAAAAGAGGAGGATGTTCTCAATTCGGGTGTATTTTTTTTATGTTATGCGATTTCTTCGCCAATTGTTTAGCAACCAACCAACTCACCAAGGTGTTTAGGCTGACATCACTGGTACCAGGGGGTCTACCGTGCTATTATCACATGAGCGAGTGAAGAGTCATCGCCACGATTTCAACCAATCAGACTGTCGAGTGATCTCGAGTGCGTTAACGCATACGATTGACTGAAATCTCTTCACTCACTCGAGTGATATTACGCCGGTAGTAGGGCATTAGGTGATGTAGCCTTCCGTGTCATTTTCCATAAAAAAAAACGAAAAAAATAATATGTGCATCCATCCGTCCGTTACAACGTGCACTTGCCATGTTCCGATCTCACCCAAATTTGGGTGAGATCTGAGATCGGACTGGGTGAACATTTCAAATATATCTCCAAAACTACTGAACCAACTATCATTCATTATTACCATACCGATTCATTTACCGTCAAGTCTGTGCGTCTATGGAACTCCCTGCCTTCCTAACTTTGCCATTCTTTAACTCTCGAGTCAATTTAAAGAAATTTTATATAAATCATTAAGTGTACATGTTTATGATCAAATTTTATATGTAGTTATGTTTAATACTTATAATATTTGTATTTATTTATCTAATACAGTCAACACTCTCTATAACAAACCTCAAGCGACCGGGCAATTCCTTTCGTTATACAGAGTTTTTGTTATAAAGGATGAAGAACAAAACATGTTCATAATAACTACGTATGATATTTTTAAAAGTTTTGTACAGATACAGTTTTAAATTTTTGCATCACTTTTCTTTTCACCTCACTCCATCACACGAACCAGTGCCACTTTTCCATTTAAAGACAAAATAAAACAAATTTCTAAATTAATAAAAAACAACTTAATGGTTCAGGGTAGTCATGTTTACCGAAAGACACGAATGAATGGAATGAATGAAGGTCAGTTTTCAAATGGCTCCACATATGGTCATAAAACAGGGCAAGCAAACCAACCTTTCCAGGAAATGCCTAAAGAGATAAGACAATGCCAAGAAACAATAGAGTCTACAGACCATTCTAGCTAACCTTAATCTGTTGAATGATTTACAGCCCCCAATATCGTGAATTTTTTGTGATGATTCGCAAGAGTCAAAGCTTAAATTGCTATATTTTTTCGCTATAGAGAATTGGGTATTTCCTTACAGAGAGTGAATAAATACATGGGATCTAATGAAAACCAAACAAGGCAGGCTAATAATTACTTTATAGAGAATTTTTCGTAATAGAGAATTTCCATACAGGGAGTGTTGACTGTAGTTTACTTCCTTCCAATGGCACCGCTTATTTATTATTAAATTTTAAAATAACTCGTTTTTACATGCATTAAATTGTTAACATATTTGAGAAGTGAGACGATTGTTATCAAAGGTAACAAAAATTGGAACTGTCATTGGTCAGTGGACCGAGTGTTCTTTTTGATTCCTCAATTTAGCCCGCCAGTTAAAAAGGTTGGGCAGCCTTGCTCTAGGGCGACCCTTCCCGACTCTTCCACTCACATTCTCTCGAAAAATGTATTGTATGGTATGCGCTGTCGCGAACCTATGTTCTCTTATAACTCGAAAACGACTCTATTAATTCACATTGGGTTCTTGTTGACGTATTCACTAACATGATTTTTAATATTTATCTTCGCGGTAATTCTTCGGGGGCTGGAGCAGTTAGCAAATATGTCACACGTCGGCGCCGCGGGCGGTATATGCACGTACTGTTAGCAAATTAAATACCATGTTTTTTTAACAACCGGCCAGAGCGCCGCGGGTGCTTCCATTATGATATGTATAAATAATTGATGTTAGATATATATAATAGTCTGACACTGTGACAAGTTTTAAAAACAATATCTCCAATCACAGGTCGCTTTGACCCAAAGAATACATTTTCAGTTAAGCTGGTTTATTAATTAATACATACATATCACTCACGCTGAATCCCAACAATCGGGGTAAGCAGAGCAATCGGTGTTGTGCTGCAAGAACACTGACCACCACATTTCGCAAGTTATTCGAACAAGATATCAAGTAGCATGTAAGGCACGAAGACCCACATACTGCATGAATTTTTAGAAGTACGGTGTCAAGGTGAGAGGTGGCGATCCTGTCGCCCTTTAGCTCCGCATCTTGTCCTTATCCCTTAGTCGCCTGAGGAGAAGAGGGGTCTTTCTTTTAAGTACCGGCCCCACACGGTTCACCTACAATTAATACTGTTAAAAAATCCACACAGAAGTTCCCATCTTTTACAGACTGATTTTTTTACACACAGAAGTTTCCATCCCTTACAGAAATTATTCTAAAACAATTTAAAAACCGATTCGTGCCTAACTAAAATGAACTCATTTCAGATGATACCTAATTCATGTCGTGAGTCGACAGAAAGCCACTTCTAGCGCGAAACACGCCGACTGCTGCAGCCGCAATTAGGCGACGAACAAGGCCGCTGTGTGTATGTCAGTTCGTCTGTCTGTCTGTCCGTCCGTCCGTCTGTCTGTCTGCCTGCATGCGCGGTGACGGCTTACTGCGCTTTATATGCAGATTCGTCCATTGTCTGCGCCAGACTTGCGGATTTTCGACTTCATGACGTGTGCGGGATAGAAGCGAATTGTGCGATTTAAATAAACTTAGACCACCATAATACATCATAGATACATACCATCAAGCCTCTTTCCCGGAGGTTTAGGCAGAGACAAGCACCATTTGATACGTTTATCAGCGTCGGTGGCTCAGTGGTTGCGATATTCGGTTTTCGGTTACCGAAGTTAAGCACTGCTGAGCGCGGTCAGGTATCGGATGATTGACCGCTTGACCGTTGTTGCTGGTCGTGGTGCGGCCTCTACGTTAAACTCTAGGTCCCTTCCCTCTCCTTACATGGTGGTAGGATTAAACCTGCCTGGGTTGGTACCACCCACGGTACCACCGCATCGAATGAAGGTCGGTCGAAGCGGCTATGAAAAATAGTTCGTTTTTTTCGTCCAGTTCAGTGTAGGAATTAAGGAAGCGCTGAAATGGCACCTACCTAATTCACCAAGGTGTTTAGGCTGACATCACTAGTACCAAAAACTGATACATTGGGTGATGTAGCTTTCCGTCCGTTTCCATAAAAAAAATGGTCCTGACATACATCCTTTGCTTCATCCACCATCATACTACGCTTCATACATACATGCGTGCCGGTTGCAGGTGCTGCGAACTAACAATTACATGTCCTACAGTCGTGTAGGTAACATATATATTCTTTGCTTCATTCACCGTCATCGTTTCATACATGCGCCGGTTAAGGGTGCCTTTTTCGTGAAAGGTATTTGGTCATTGTATATTTTCCTAGGGCGGCCCCGTTCGACCCTTCCTTCCAAAGTCGCTTCATATATTTGTTTGGTCGTTCTCTCACTGTCCATTCTCAGCAAATGTCCGAACCAACTAATCATTCTCTATTCATGTCGCTGTCGCTACGACAAAAGATTTCTTTATATATGGACAAAACGCTATTATGAATAGCCATTCATACGGTAGAACTAATCACCTTACTTCCAGGATATTATTTAAAAAACCTTTCACGGTATTGCCTTTGATCACTCGCCTTTCAACCTCTTTATCGTACTTAACATTAAAGTGCACTAAAGTATACTAGATTTTAAGCGTACATGAAATACTTACTGAATCAGCGACTTCGCTTACACACCTAGAAGCATAGCGTCACGCCTGTTTCCTAGTGGGATAGGCAGAGACCACACATCTCCACGTGCCACGATCCTGACATACCTCTGCCGCTTCTTGCACTCTCATAATATTCGGCATACATGCTCGTCGGTTACGGGTACTGCGCACTTGCCTAAACTATGACTAAAATCCTCTTATATCATGTGAAATGAGAGAGGCCTGTACCCAGCAGTGGGGCGAATTGTAAATGCTGTAAAAAAAAATGTAGGTACCAAATTATGCGATACTTTAAAAATAATTACAGGAGCCGCTTTCCGTCACCTCCTTGCACAGGATTATATAATACTATGTTATATATAATCATATATTATAATATTATACATACCTAATATAATGCATAGTGAAGTGATTTATAAAATAAATCATCGTTACCCATTGAAGTTTAATATTAAAAATACTTAGATTAGAATCGTGTAAATTCAGCGATTCGATGGGCAGAAATAAAATATTTTCTCAGGAAAATATTTTATATTCAGAATTATTTGTCTGTAAATCACATCTGACAAATCGGATCTAGAATTGTAAATCGGATCGGCACAGCGCCCGCCGCCGCCGCGCCGTGTCGCCCGTCGCCTGGCTGAGATAACATCAACAGATATTTTCATCCTGACGTAAAATACCTGGGCAAAATGTGTCTTTATATCGTTCTTAAATCATTACGTCTGTTATTTATTTATATTTTTCACGGCATTCCTATCAACTAAAGTCTATTTTTTTCCAAGATGAACTAAAATGGCGTTTCACTGACATTACAGCGTTGCCAACTTTAAACAATAGTGATTGAGTAGATTAAAATATTATTAATCGAATAATATTAAATCGATTAATCGATTGAATGATCGATATGACACAACTTTATTATGATAAATAATATCGATTAATCTAATGAATGGAATAATCGATAATATTCTCAACAATACCTACATAACTACTTAAAATGTGTGTGAAAGTGGCAACGCTGCAAACGTCACTTTAGTCCGTCTTGGAAAAAATTATACTGTAGTGAATTTAAAATAGTCAGCTGCAACGATAAGTACAAAGAGAAATTGCTATAATTTGGCCGTACGTACACTCCCGAGTCCCGACTAGTCCCGACGACACTTGTACAAGTCATATTATTAAATGATCACTTCGTTCGCTGTCACATTAAAATATTTTACTACGAGAGCGATTTGCCAATGTTCACATTTAACGAGTTGCTTTCGACGACATTGCTTCACATCTGTGCGAAAAATATTATTTGTCTCTTTACACGTGCTATCAAAAAAACTTGTTCACGATGACATTCAAATCGGCTGTATTTTTTTATAGGCATTTGGCATGGGTGGCTGTGCCCAAAATTTCAAAGAAGATCAGACACATTATTAAGGTGCTGTAATCCGATTTTCATTTGAGTTTTCTTCATATATAGCCCCTTTTTTTATGAAATTTGACAAGTGCATATTCGGGACGAGACTGTTATAATAATAAGTAAGTGTTATAGCGATATCTCTCTATGTGTGTATGTATACGTCCCCTATGAAATGAAGGTCACACTTGGCAGGTTTTCGGCTATGGCGATGAAATTTAACAAGTGCATATTCGGGACGATTATATACATATAATAAGTAAGTGTTATAGCAATTAGTTCTTAGTTCTTTATTCAGCATTCTTATGGTACACTCGAATTTGTCAAAATATTCCATTTTCCATACTTACAATATCTCTCTTCTGTGATTATAGGAATAAATAATAAGCTGTTTTTGAGTTAAGCGGAAAAAGACGACTAACAGACGGATAAACTGAAAAAAATCAGACAAACTTTTAGCAAACATTTTACTACTTAGTTTCGATAAAGTATTTTATTATCATTTTCGTAAAAGATAAAAACAAAATTATTTTTTTCAAAATTCGCTTATTGTTAAGCTAAAAGGCACTATGGAGCTCGCATCGTCGCCACTGTAGTTACAAAAAAAACACAAAGTACCTCATAAACATCAGCATATCATCGTATCAGCGTTGTTGACTCAGTGTTGCGATATTCAGTATTCGATTACCGAAGTTAAGTAATGCTGGGCGCGGTCAGGAGTCAGGACTTGGATGGGTGACCGCTCGACCGTAGACGCTGGTCGTGGTTCGGATTCCACGTTAAACTGTAGATCCCTCCCCTCTCCTTACATTGTGGTAGGGTTAAACCCGCCCGGATTGGTACCACCGCACTGAATGAAGGTCGATCGAAGCGGCTATGAAACATAGTTCGTATTTTCCGTCCAGTTCAGTGTAGCCGACTGGAATTAAGGAAAGTTCTGACATGGCACCTACATAACTTACCAAGGCTTACATCACTGGTACCAGAATAACTGTTGCATTAGGTGATGTAGCCATCCTTGTCAATTTCCATAAAAAAACCAAAATATTATGTATGACATAAAGTCATTATTGACTTTTTGCCATAATCATTTAGTTATGAACTTGTACACAACAGAAAGTAAAAGTTAAGTAAGTTAAGTTAAAGTAAGTTAAGTAAGTTAGGTTTCAGGCTCATTCCTACATCCTTAAGATTTGTTTTAGAGGAATACGCAAGAGGTATTAAACAACGAAGAATAAAATTAATTAATTCAAATATTCTAGCTAGATGGTAGGTCAATTTGTATGGAAGGTCAGGTTGGATCGATATTGACCGGCGATGACCGACGACGCATTGGCGCAATTTCTTCGCGTTCCACATACTAATTAGCTTCACTCATGGCCTGGGAGGTAGTGAAAAAAAATACATAACGTGATTTTGTTATGAAAACGATTTATCGGCATCAAGAATATGTGGGTCAGGCAACGTTGCGTTATGAAATGGCAATACTTTAAAAAGTTTAAAAATTCCTATCCCAAAAATCGTTAGTTGGATTCGAAAAGTGTCCAAAGGTAAAATGAATACCTTGATACATAGATAAGGGTAAAAATTTTCATACGAAAATGTTTGAGCTTCTGCCTGACAAACGACTTTGAAAAATGGACCAATCAAGTTTGAAAAGGACTTAAGCGACACTTTTTCGACACTTTCACCTTTTTTCAAAGTCAGATCCAACTAACAGTGGGATTGAGATAGGAATTTTTAATATTTTTAAAGTGTTGCCATTTCTGAACGCAACGGCTGCCAATTGCCTGACCCACATATTATTGATGCCGAAAATTAATTTTCATAACAAAATCACGTTATTTTTTTCCGCTACCTCCCAGTCCATCAGGCACGTGGGGCCTTTCTAGAATGTTCTGGTAACACGATACCTGTTAAGCATTAGATTAGACAGACCTTGACATGCCTGATTGCTGGCTAACGCTATTGACTCTTCGTGTCCTCCTGCGCATGCCGAATGCGTGAACGTAGTCTTACGCAATTCGACAAACTCATCTTAGATGCTTGCTACGATAGCGAAGGGAGATATTTTAAGAGGATTCATATGGCAAAACAAAAATGTACTGAGAAATCGAGCGCAGTGCGCGCGTGTATACAGTGAATTTTGTAGTTTTTGTTTGTTTAAAAATTATTAGGAGTTGTTTTTTTTTTCAAATAATAATGCATTGTGTCTAGAAAATTAAATTCCTTATACAATGACGTAAATTTTATTCGAAAATAATTATCCAGTATGGAGCTAGTTCGACATACGAAATTAAAATAGAGTCACATTCAGAATTTTTTTTCACCTTGAAAAAAATACTGTAAATTTAAAAAGCCTGCTTCAGTGTTTAGTACATGTTAGTTTAATTTTTTTTTTAATATTATGTAAGTAGGTACTTCACAGAACAAAATTTTTGTTTAAAATATAACAATTTTTGTTTAAATGTCCTCTCTTAACGGAAAATGAAATAAATATTGGAATTAGAAAAGTCACAACATTCACTAAATATCCAAAGCTTGTGCAAGAGTAGTGTCGACGAAATCTTAGTACCAGTAGCATACAGGTTCTATAAAAAGTTTAAATACTTGCAGTAGGTCATATTACTGTTATCACTTCAAACACAAAGAAATAAAACTCAACGTATACCTACCCACGAAGTTGTTAGGGCAGTAAATGCAAATTTTATTATTTCTATCCGAATAATAAGATCAATAAGACGGCACTGACACCAGAAGGCGTAGTAGAAGCCCGAGGTGTATACAGCGAGGAAGGAGAGTGAGGTGCCGAAGAAGCCGTATTTGAGGAAGTGGTGGAAGTCGTCCTCGGAGCGGTAGGAGAACGTGTGGAAGGTACAGCGCCGACATCCCATGCAGTAATAATATACCTACAGAAGACGGCCTTACCGGTTGACACCAGAAGGCGTAGTAGAAACCCGAGGTGTATATGGCGAGGAGGAAGAGTGCGATGACGAAGAGGTCGTACATGAGGAAGTGGTTGTAGTCGTCCTCGGAGCGGCAGGAGAATGTGTGGTAGGCAGTGTCGACACCCATGCAGTAATAATATAAAGGAAGACGGCCTTACCGGTTAACACCAGAACGCGTAGTATAAGCCCGAGGTTTATATAGCGAGGAGGGAAGAGTGCAATGCCGAAGAGGTCGGACATCAGGAAGTGGTTGTAGTCGTCCTCGGAGACGCAGGAGAACGTGTGGAGATACAGCGTCGACATTCCATGCAGTAATAAAATAATGAAGACGGCATTTACCGGTTGACAAAAGAAGGCGTATAGACGCCCGGCGGGTACATAGCGAGGAGGGAGAGTGCGATGTCGAAAAGATCGTACATGAGGAAGTGGTTGTAGCCGTCCTCGGAGCGGCAGGAGAATGTGTGGTAGGCAGTGTCGACATCCCATGCAGTAATAATATATAAAAGACGGCACTGACCGGGTGACACCAGAAGGCGTAGTAGACGCCCGAGGTGTATATAGCGAGGAGGGAGAGTGCGATGCCGAAGAGGTCGTACATGAGGAAGTGGTTGTAGTCATCCTCGGAGCGGCAGGAGAACGTGTGGTATAGCGCCGACATCGCCATGCAGATCTGAAGACAGGTGCCATCATGATCAATAAAGCTTATAAAAGTATGGATAGATGGCAATGATATGAAAGTAAATATTAGACATTATTAGGTGTTTGTATTACTTGACCACCAGACTTCACAGGGTCTATATTATGTGAAATAGAACAAGCTCTCATAGGAAATGACAAAATAATAAATGCTCTACTCCGTCCATGAATTTTTCAACGGCGTGTTCGCAAAATTTGCATGGAGAAATCGAATATTCGAACTCACAAAAAGTTTGTTACCGAAATGTTCAGTTTCAAAAATTCAATCACGTTCTAATCAATCGCGGATTGAGTAGTA
This sequence comes from Adela reaumurella, assembly GCA_009867175.2. NCBI lineage: Eukaryota > Metazoa > Arthropoda > Insecta > Lepidoptera > Adelidae > Adela > Adela reaumurella. The sequence continues at coordinate 1,972 of WYDE02007241.1, read as the reverse complement.
AAAAAAATGTACATGCCGTATATGTATGAACTACAACTTTTCTATACCTGAACTTGTAGTAAGGCATGTATGTGTTCTGGAACCAAGGGGAATTTTATATTTAAGTTCATAGAACTCCATATAGTCATTGGTAGCCAGATGAACAGCCTATCGCTGTACAACGTGGGACTACCTACTCATCCCGGGACTATGGTCGCACGAGACTGTAATAGGTAGATGTCTTGGAACCAGGTTCGTCGCTCACTGTCAAGTTTACTCTCCAAAAGAAGGCTTTCCAAATATTTTTATTTGCTGTGTAAACCACACCTACTCGTACAAACTTGAACCCATCCTTTGCTTGAACCAGTATTCGGTTGCGTAACACGAACATTTCGCTGCGGTTCGAGCATTGGCCATTCTGTGTTGGGCAGCATTTCGTGCCATTTTGTCGCTCGAATCGAGGTGTTTGGGAAAATTATTGACAATAACTGCATAACTTTTGTATTTTATTGTTGTAGTACATGTTACCTGTATATGTAGTACATGTAGAAAGTACGGTAATGTGTATTACATTATAGTATATATGTAGATTTTAGTATCCTATTAGTCTTTTTTTTCGTCATTCTACATCTGCACTACCCTTTATTCTTTATATTCTGCATCTTCTCGTCATCACTCAAAGGTCGACTGTCAGAAAACGCTACTACAGCTACATTTTTGCTCTATGTTTTCAGCTGTATTTCTTGTTTTATGTTTCTGTGCAAATAAAGAATTTCTATCTGTGTATCTATCAACAGCATTTCACAATGATCTTTTCTTTTTATTATGATTATTTATTTTTGATATTTTAACATTTAATTCTATATTGTTGTGTTGAATTCTATAGGTAAACTCGTATTATAAAATAATTTAGTAGTTTTTTTTTTAACTAAATTAACTTTAAATACAAATTAAGGACAAATCGGCTCTGTAAAGACTAATTATCTCAATCATTAGGAATTGAGGGAAGCGCTGACATGGCACCAGCTACATAACTCACCAAGGTGTATAGGCTGGCATCACTGGTACCAGAAGAACTGGTGCATTAGGCGATGTAGCCATCCGTGTCAGTATCCATAAAAAAAATTAGGGCACCTTTGTTAAGAAGAATATTGTAGGTTTATTAATTTTATTTCTTTTAAAATATAAATTTGCCTTGCGATTTAAAAAAAAATTGAATAGCTAATTTAATCGAGAAAGTAAAATGAGATCTAACTGATAGACAAGGACGTCATAATTTTACATTAAATAATTTTACCAATTTGAGAACGAACACCTCTTGTACAAAGGCTTATCTTAAAGTTAGCTATCGGTGCTGAAGTCATCACTCTATGCGAAACTCCGGACTTGTACATTATTTATTTTAATTCAAACGTCTTTGCGAGGTGTCACTTATTCATATACTTTGTCGCTTACTTACTTAATATAATATACAGGGTGTAAAGGACCCGTCTATCCTGGATATCATTCATATGGAACCCGAATATGAAAGTATTTCTCAATTTGGTTTTCAAAAAATATAAACATCTCCACACACTTTTAAAATTTTGCTCGGCGAAAACGTATGGGGAGGCGAAAAAAAAATCAACCAAAATGAAAAATTCTTTCATATTCATGTCCTACACATATTTCAACAATTTTAAATATTGGAAGGAGTTGGTAAATAGACTAGACCGGTGGTCACACTCGTCTGGGATGCCACTTGCGTCGACACACTGGCAAAGAGTTATGTAGCGTCGACGGCAAGAAAAGCTGGTGCCGCTGCTGAGGCTGCAGCGATTGGAAAATGAAACAATTATTTACAGATAATTCAAAATTACGATTAACTGGCTTTCGCGTTGGAGACATTAGGTCCGTGGGCCCAAGAGGCCAAATCACTTTGTAAGAAGTTAGGAACACGTTTAATAGAGACAACCGGGGAGGTTCGGGCTAGGGCCTACCTCATACAACGCAT
>WYDE02007130.1:0-13178 GCA_009867175.2 Adela reaumurella | reverse complement strand
TGGAGATCCGTTGTCTCTGCCTACCCCACCGGGAAACAGGCGTGACGCTATGTATGTATGTATGTATGTATGTATGTAACAATAAAATAAAAAATGAAGAGGCCTCAATTTTTACTGAACCATATTATTTATTACATAATTTTATCAGAAGTTTAATGAATAGCTCGGTACGTAATTCTAAAATGAATGGGTTAATGATAAATGAATGAGTGTTTTTTTTTATAAAAGAGTTCGTGGTCAGCTGTTCTTATAGAGTACAGCAGAGGCAGTTGTACATTTAAAGTATAGTGTCAAAATCCACGATCAGTTAAAAAATTTGCAACAAGTCTAAATGGATTTTACAATTTGAGGGCCGTTCACATATGACGTCATACTTTTTAGTTTAATTAGGGACACAATTTTGACTGACTTCCAAATGTGATGACATATTTTCCATATTATACCAGCTCTATATTTTGAAGGAATCGAGGTTCAGTAGGAGACATTTCAGAAAGAAATATAGGGTAGGATAAAATCATTAATAAAATTATTTTTAGGAACATGGCAACGTAAATCTTCATGCTTATAACTCCGGCGGTATTCATAAATAAAAACATATCTTAACTTGTTTTGTCGACGCTACCGTATTAGGTGCGAATTTTATTTAATTTGGGCTGTGAAAATACAATCGCTGGATTCCTCCTATACCCTGGTCAGTGTTGGCTCTCACTCGAGCCTCGAGGCGCGTCTATAGCTTGGGGACGGCCAGATGCCACAAAACTGACTATTGAGTTAGTTTATCGAGAGCTTTTATTGAAGCTATTTTTTGTAGGTGTGTTAAGGAAAGAATAATAGGACTTTTAACTTTGATTGAAGACAACTCTTAATAGTTTTTAATTCACAATTATCGAATTACTGTATATACATCGAACTGGACTGAAAAAAAAACTGGATACGGGAGACGTAATGTGGCTAGAAGAATTTTCTTCTTCAAGACCATGCGTTACGGTAAAAGCGTTGAAAAGTATAATTTAACAATTAAATAATATTTAAATTTGTAAAGAGCAAGTGAGCGAATATGTAGGTATATCTGGGGAATATGTTCACACGAGATGGCAAATGTGAAGGAGATGTGGTAAGGAGAGTGAAAGTCGGGAATCAAGTGAATGAGGCATTGCATGCCATTATGAGCAGCCAAAGTATGTTCACTAGGGCACGTTTGACTGTCCATGGTGGAGTGCTGGTCCCTACACTGATGTACGGGAGTGCATTTTGGTATGGCAGACGAAGCACGAAAGCAGAATAAATGCTGTGGAAATGCGCGCGTTGAGGAGTATTGACAGATTGAGAATTTGTGAAATGCGAGAGCGTTGTGGTCTGAAAAAAGATATAGGTAGTGATAAGGATTGAAAAAGGAATGCTTCTGTGGTTCGGTCATGTCGGAAAATAATGGATAATAGAAGACTAAAAAAATATTTTTTTGGAGCAATGCCCTAGACGCACGTACCTAGATCAGATCGAGCAGGTTCTCAAAAAGGCGCAAGTGCGCAGTACCCGTAACCGACGAGCATGTATGAAGAATATTATTGGAGTGCAAGAAGCTGCAGAGGTGTGTCAAGATCGCTGCACGCGGAGATCCGTTTCCTCTGCCTACCCCAATGGGAAACAGGCTGTGTGTATGTATGTTTAAAGTTGCCTGAAACTACTATGGTTGTATTATTGTTACAAGACCAGCTGAGATTAGTAAGCATTAGTAAATAACGAGGTAGATGTACGCCAGTCTTGTCGTCACAGGGTTAGCAATACTCGCGATGGACGTTGGGATCTCTTGGAGCGATTGTAGAATGGGGATGGAGGAACTGAGTCGTGCAGCTCCTTGGGACACTCTCGGTTATATAGCCATAGAACAAGCACAAGGATTCAATGTGCCTGCTTACATGTATGACCTCTATGTTCCGAGATACATACAACAGCGCGATGCACGCCGCTGAATCGAGCCAAAGGAGCTGAAGTAGTTGTTTCACGGGTCCATCCCGCACATGTAAATAAATACCTACTCCACGCACTAACGAATCTGCGCTTTACAAGGCAGAAGCTTTTGTCTTGGCGTGAAGTACTGACGCACCTTATTGAAGATACCTAACTCCTTTGATTGGCTATCTCATCCGTGTCTCATTCATTGTAAATGCACATTGAAACCTAGTTTTGAGAAATAAATAATCACAGAATATCTATCTCTCTAATAATTAAGAAAGGAGCGAGGTACTTGTCTGCCTTGTTGATTTTTCGTAACATTGTTTTACACGTAGGTTCCACTAATGAAAATAAGTCAACAATTTCATGATGACAAATCTTTTCTGTCGTCATGCTTGCATACGCTCAACCATGTATAACTCATGAAATGGTTATTCTGCCGGAATACGGTTTTCGCCGTATTATTCATTGTCTTCCTGAATGTGCACAAGTGTTATTTTAATCCGATATCATAACGTAAACCGGCCAAGTGCAACCTTGATGCAACTCATTTTCACGTTTGATTGTAAACTCGCGGACTGACCTGCGGGCACAGCTAGCAGTATATAAATTCATATCTTGTCTCCCCTTAAGCACATATGTATAATATATAGCACCATTTCATGCGCTGTTCGCATACTGTATGATCAATTAATCCACTCTAGGACCAATAGGCAGATAATAATGTCGTCTTCATTGATCAGCAATTCCATGGAAAAAATCATTTTGAGTAAGAATGTCCGAATACGCTGTTAACGCCTCCGGGTTAACGCCAATAAGCTAACCCTTCGAGCGCAGCCGCTAATCCTAGCAGATAATGAGGTGGGGTCCGGCAGGCCCACCATTTAATATTAAATACTGGTGATAGTTTCCTCGTCTATTGTTGTGGTGTAGAGGATGTGCATTTTAAGGAAATGGACACATGGAATATGTTTTTTTTTCAAGGCAAATATTATTTCTGGAATTATAAAATAGTTTTATAACAGTTTTCTCACTTGTGTTATTATTGAAATTGTCTAGGAATATTTCAAAAATTTACGCTTAATAATGAATTTAATTTCCATAACGCCAACCTGCATGAGGCCAAATTATTCGCCAATCAATTATAAATTATTGAAGATATTTATGGTTTTAAAATCACACATTTCCAATTAGTTGTTACTTGATGTGTAGTTAATGGAAGTTGGTGGCTGGACTATTTAGCCTCCGATATATAATTGGCAAAGCGAAATTCCCCTTGCATCTCGGAAATACGCTCAGCGAAACGCAACATGGCTGACTTGCGAAAATTTTACCTACTAAAATTTCAGCATACGTACATCTCACTTTCGGCTCAGATCGAGAGGTCTATAAACCATCGCGTCACGCACTTTCCCTTATTTATTTCCCCGTCACTTTATTCGCCGTAAACATTTTCCAATCCCCCCGTACATCAGCCCGTAGCGGGGCCCATCTATTTGGCGAACGTGGGCGGAATACGTCCCGGTCTGTTTCCGCAAGTGCGTATTTTTCGGATCGATCGAACTCATCAGGGTCAGACGGACCGAGCGTGCCCGACGAAGGGTTATTCGGACGTGTAATTGTGTAGTTACTATTCATAAGTGAGATTTTAGGGGATTTGAATTGATTTGAAGGAAAAAGAAGGAAAACCAACTGAAAGAAATTGTTTCAAGTCTACGATTTTCAATAGATAGAACATTCTACCAACTCTCTATAATACATATTGTGGAATATTTTTTAACGATTCAGTTGTTGACGATTTACGTACAATATTTATATTGTGAAATAACGCTGCAGAATCGATACACCAGATAAATTACCTTTGAAAAATACAAGGAAAAATAACTGTTCAACGTGTTGTCCGAAGCTGAACTCGAATCCGCGTCCTTGAGTATAGCCCTCAATGCTCTAACTAACTGAGCTATCCGGTTACACACCACTCTACGAAATTCATTTTCATAAGATTTATCGTTAACGCATCTGGTAGATCTGCTTCTATCTGCTAGATGGCATGGCGTCCTAATGATTGTCGGACGTCCCGATGGCGGCCTAATCATGTCGCCATCACACATTAAAGAGCCGGTGCAACAGGTCTGCGCCCACCCAACCACCGCCCTTCAGCATTTCGACAGACACGCTATCATAACCTGCTGCTTTACCTAATTTCGCGCCTTTCAATGCTTTCTGAATCTCTTCCATACTTGCCTCGCTATCATCATCGTTGACGATTTACTTACAATATTTATATTGGGAAGTAACGCTGCAGAATCGATGTACCAGATAAATTAACTTTAAACATAAAAAGAAAAATAACTGTTCAACCTGATGCCCGAAGCGGGACTCGAATCCGCGTCCTAGAGTATAGCTCTCAATGCTCTACTAACCAACTGAGCTATCCCGACCGAATTATAGGCATCACTCTACGAAATTCGCCTTCATATGATTCATCGTTAACGCACCTGAGTAGAGCCGCTTCTGCCTGCTAGATGGCGTTGCTTAACATTTGAGCGATATCCTCGCTATGAGCATGTTTGCAGCTGCATAATATTCTAGTTGTGATTATTATACACGATACAATAAACATTTTTCAAAATAAATAACTGGACAAGTGCAAGTCAATGACTACCGCCCTGAGGGGTCCGTACAAACTTAATTACGAGTGTGTGTGTGTATATAGATATTTTATCAATTATAATCATCGAGAGAGTGTACGATTTTTTTTAGTGTTTGTTTATTTCTTCTCAAATTGTATGATTCTCCGTAAACGAGAGTACCCAAATTTTTTTCATGACAATGCAAAAAAAAAAAATTGAAACTGACACGGAAGGCTACATCACCTAATGCACCAGTTTTCTGATACCAGCTAAACACCTTGGTGAATTATGTAGGTAGGTGCCATATTTTTTTTTTTGTTTTTTTTATGGAGTATGCAAGTAAATTAAAATTGAAAAGTAAAAATTAACAATTTTCGAACTTTTTCTTTTCCTTTTCCTGTACCGTGTGGGGTCGGTACTTAAAAGAATGACCCCACTGCATCTCTTCCCATGCATGTCGTAAAAGGACTAAGCGATAAGGACAAAATGCTGCGCTAAAGGGCTACAGGCTCGCCACCTCTCACCTTGGCACGGTACTTCCACCGAAACATGCAGTAAGTGGGTCTTCGTGCCTTACATGCTGCTTGATATTTTGTCCGTATACCTTACGAGATGTGGTGATCGATGTTGTGGTGTAATTTACCGTAGTTCTTGCAGCACAACACCGTTGCTCTGCTTATCCCGAATGTCCGGATTTAGCGTGAGTGATATGTATGTATGTATATCAGCGCTAACCGCTTCAATCGACCTTCATTCAGTACGGTGGTACCAACACGGGTGGGTATAACCCTACTACCATGTAGGGAGAGGGAAGGGACCTACAGTTTAACGTGGAATCCGAACCACGACAAACTTATAAGTGACTACTACTACAAATTAACTATTTCAGATTTATTACTTGCGCTGTTAAGATCATACTTAACATAATATAGTTGACACTAGAAACTTACTTCTTGAGATTCCCAATTAAACCTGTTGTTGTTTTTTTCTTGCTATGTTGTCGCCGTTAAGATCTTGCATGCATGTTTATCTTAAAGGCGACAACATATGGTTGAAAAACGACTTATTTAACCTACTTCATACGCTGAAGTGACCATTAAAAACGATCGGATTAATACGGCGACAATTTCAATAGAACACGTCATGGTGCGCGTGGCGAAGTTGATATCGCAGTGGCAGCTAAAGCCAAAGGTCCCGGGTTCAGCCCCGACTCCGACGTTTTATATAAGACCTTGCATCTTGCCAAATTTCATGATTCTACCTCAACGGGAAGTACCCGTAAAGGTTTTTATCAGTTGTTTGCGATTATTAAAATTTGTGAAATAAATGGCCGTTTCTTTTCATTGTGTTGACTTGGATGCTAGCATTTCTTACACCTTCAAGGGTCCGTAGGTTTCAGTATTTGATATTAATTTCAACTTGATACGTCTACTCGTTCTTGAAAAAAAAGGGTCGTGCGTGACAGACGGAGGGACGGTGGAATACAAAACGATCCTATGAGGGTTCTGTTTTATTTTTTTCGAGGTACGGAACCCTAAATACAAGTTTTATTGTAAATTATGTCAATTTAAATCCTGATAATAATATTTCGCGACCACGTGTCATCTGATAATGAAGTGGGGGAAGGGAGGAGAAGGGGGTACCCCCCCATGGGTGGACATCTAATGACGCCCGTACTTTTATGTAAAATTATGGCATTTTTTCGTAAACAATTTGTAGCAAGCGTGTGTTTATACGTACTATGTATTGAAAAAAAAGGTTGTGTCCCCTTTGAGACTTTTCTAGATCCCCTCCCTACTGGGCGCATAGCACGTTATCGCAGAGGAAACGTCCGCTGGCGCCACTGGACCCGTGCACTCGAGTATTTATGAGGGCTGCCAATGCCATGTCTGGATGGATTCATCTACACAATGTATTTGAAGGACGCCGTGCTTAACGAAAACGGAAACGAACGCAAACGTGAGTGTATTAAATGGAAATAACTATGTTTAAGTCAAAAACGAATAGTTTGAATATAATCCTTTTTTCTAACTGTGCAGCTCAAGCTGTCAAATGCGTTATAATAAAACTAACTAAAATGTTCACAGATCTGACGACACGATATTGCAAACCGCACTCATAGGGGTCGACGGAGAGGTGAGGAATTAAGCGGGCGGCTGAATAAAATGCTGCAAACCTAGTAAATTTTGAGAGCTCAAAGTGCTCATTAAAAAAATAGGACTATAATATCGAATCTTCGGCGCTTTCTTCCATAATCAACTGCCTAAAAATTATTTCTAAAAATTCTAAAAATGATTGCATACATTCTGTCTGTATTGTACAGTGTCTGTCTATTTGTATTTCAATGGCATTATGAAACTACCGTAGCAGGTCTTACTCAATAAAAATACTTGGCAAAGTGTCAGTAGGTATATTATTTTGGTAGCAACGGACTGCAGTTTAATATGGGATAGATAGATTCTAAGATATATTCTGATACTGGTTTTTAATTTTATTTTTTTATGGAAACTGACATTGAAGGCTACATCAATTAATGCACCAGTTCTTCTGGTACCAGTGATGTCAGCATAAACACCTTGGTGAGTTATGTAGGTGGTGCCATGTCAGCACTTCCCTCAATTCCAGCCGGCTACACTGACGCTTCGATCGACCTTCATTCAGAGCGGTGGTACCAACCCGGGCGGGTTTTACCCTACCACCATGTAAGGAGAGGAAAGGGACCTACAGTTTAACGAGGAATCCGAACCGCGACCAGCGTCAACGGTCAAGCGGTCACCCATCCAATACCTGAACGCGCTCGGCAGTGCTTAACTTCGGTAATCGAATACAGAATACCGCAACCACTGGGCCAAAGACGCTGATAAAACCATCGATGCTGATAATAACCAAGACCTTCTAATCCCAGTACGCCCCCATCTAAAGAATTCAACCGTGGTAGTTTTATTTGGTGATATTAAATTTACTACCAAAATAGTTGTCCCCAAAAAAGGAAACGCTTAATTTGGCTAAATTCAGTGCAAAGACGTCCTATACGTATTATCAACATTTGTGTACATATCCTATCCAAGTCCGAGGCGAAAACCCAAGACAACACCCCGTGTTATTTATTGTTATTTTTCTATTTTCCGCCGCCGCGGCGCGCCGCGCCGCCGCAGATGTAGTGCGTGATTTACGCGGTCGTGTATTACGGGAGGCACTGCGCCATCTTGGCGTTTCCGGTCGTGTACATCCGGTGACCAATACATTGTCGGCTCGCGTGAAATGAACGCGTTTTCAGTCGAGAAAAACTAAACACTTTGTAAATTCATATTGAAAATGTAAAATGACTCAATAAACGATGTAGACGTAGGAGCTATTGAAATAAAGATTGAACTTTGTCATGAAAGCGCTTTTTTAAGGGAAGCGCGACATATGGCGCACTCCGGGCTAACGCGAAGGCGTAGCCCGACGGCCCCCTCGGACATTCGAAGATTTCAACAGGTGCACATTCATATTGTGTTTGGAGTGCATTCCACAAGTTGGCAGGGGTAAATGAAGTGTTTACAGGACCGATGTGTTCTAGTGGGAGGGATATATTGACATATACCGTTAACAAGGCGCGCGACGCTGAATTGAGTCTAAGAACCGAGCAGGTATTTTGCGGATCCATGGCACAGATGCGAACAGTACACCTTGCCTTATTTTCATCACGAAGTGTGAAGTGCAGCGCACGTCGAACATTTCAATAGCTGTGCAGTTTCCATCGTCCTTCGCTTGGGTGATGAAAACAACATCAGGATACCGTTCCCTCTCTCTAGTACTAGGTGGTACACCCGATCTCATCGTACTGGTCGTGTAATGGCGACTGTGTAAGCTAACTATTCGCTCCAGTATTTATTTTATCTTTATTTTATGTTGTTATTTATTTTGTTTTATATTCCGCATTGCGCAACTCTGGAGTGCACTTCCTCCCGATGCGTTACTTGGAATGTATGACTTGGAATCCTTCAAGAGAAGCGTAAAAACGTGCATGTCACGCCGGCACGGCTTTCGCAGCCCCCGTTTGAAACGGAATGCTTGTGGGCGTCGTCGGTACAACAATGACGCCGCGCCAAGTGTCTAAATCTTGTTTCTCCAACGACTGTAGATTTTTTTTTATCTATTGAAAGCGCGACATATGGCGCCGAGCCACCCAGAAGGTGACGCCCATGGACATTCGGTTGTATGCGAGGGTTGCGAATGCTATGCCGATCTGACAGGTGCCTATTCACGCCCCTCTTTAAGGACTCGAGAGTGTACATGGAATGTAGTACTTGGCATGTGGTTATGTATTTAATTTGCCACTTACAGCATTATGTGGTATATTGCAATGTGGCAAATTAAATATATGTATTACATACATACATAGCGTCACACCTGTTTTCCAGGGTAGACAGAGACAACGGATCTCCACATGCCACGATCCTGACACACCTCTGCCGCTTCTTGCACTCTTATAATATAAAATAATGTTAAATATATCACTATACACCAAACTATAAAAATAAAAAATAATTCCTACATGCTTTGTAAACAGAACAAGCAGAGAATGCAGACAGCAACAGATACGACACGGACGAGCCGGCAGAATTCGACAAATTAACCGTCAGTAAACACATGTTGTTTCATATTGCGCGGACGGAGCTGATTTACGGGGTGGGGGCGCTGCCGTCTTCGCGGATATGTGGAGATCTAGCTATGCAACGTTATCTTTGCGCGTTCGAGAAATATATTAAAATAATAGCACAATATAAAAATATGTATTTTAGTAGGTAGATGTACGCCAATCTTGTCGTAACAGGCTTCGCGATACTCGTGAAGGGAGTTATAAAAAAAATTCAGAGAAGTTTCTTGCCTGTTCTTCTAAGAAGTTTAAAATTTGTGTATGGTGAGCTATTGGCATATAGAATGAACATAGAAAATTTCAGCCCGATAGGCCTAACCCTTAAGAAAATGTTTCCAGAGAAGTTTCTTGCCAGTTCTTCTAGGAAGTTACAAATTGGAATGTGGGGACCTTTTGAAGTATATAACGAACCTACTAAAGTTCAGCCAAATCGGCGGGACCGTTTAGAAGGAGCTGCGCGGACAAACAAACAGACAGAGAAGATTTTTTTTACCCTAGTCGAGTAGCGGCTTTATTTCATAAATGAAAATAACTTCCAAAAACTTAACCTCTGTAAAAACAATAGCTTTGCAAAATTGACAATTTTGAGACCTTACTAGCTGCGGGCGGAAATGACGTCATCAAACTAAACATTTTCAGTTTATTCAATGAAAAAAATGTCTATGCACACAATTACCTTTTCCATGTTCGGGATCACTTAGATGACTTCGAGAAGTTTACAATATCTGAGTTTTTTGTGACGAATTTCTTTTCTGAAATGTTACATTAAAATACGTGTGCATATACGTAATTGGTATTAAGCTATATGATTATAAAAGCATTTTAAATTATAACAAACACCCTAAAACATAGGTACATTTTTTAGTATTTCCTTATTTCGAGAATAATTGCATTCGATTTTAAGATATTTTAAGTATAGATAGATAATTATTGTTAGATGCTAGAAGGTTTATTTGATAGTATAAGGCAATTTGATTTATATTTATATTAAAATTCGACTTATTAAATGTACGTACTTAATCAATTTTTTATTAATAAATAACTAATACCTACCTATAAGAGGATATTTAATAAATTATAGAAAACAATTTGTAAAATTTACGTAAATCATGTTAAATTTGCTAAGCACATTATTTAAACATCCAAAATTTTAAATTAAAATATATCCAGGAAAATATTATGCACTACATACAAAATTAGACACAGCAAGAAATGTTTTCCCCACTGCATGTTGTCTTGTTAAGTTAACCCCAGTGCGGCAATTTATCGGTCTTATGACAGGTGGGTAAGCGATTTCTTATTTCAGAAATTTGGGGGCAAATATATGAGATATATTTTGATTCATTTCTCATTTCTATGATATAGTATAGCCGTTCAAGCAAGCAAAATGCAGTACATAATGTATTCTGTGTTGATTAATTTTAACAATTGCATTCTCGTTTATAGATTCTTTAAACTTTATTTCTGTTATTTTTTTTTATTAAAACCCATATGTGTTGTTACACCTTTCTTTACCTATGAAGTTGGAGATTTGTATGACAATTTTAAAATATAAAAATATAGGTTATTTTTTATTTTAGCTAATCAAAGTACTGGCCCAAATTATCTATATTATTTTGCCATTTTGATGGCAGTTTGTTTTATAAACTTACTGTAGAAGTCTGCTGGACGAGAGGCGATGAAGTCAGCGAAAGATTTTTGTACTGCCTCTCGAGTGTTGAATTTTTTCCCACTTAAAAAATTGCCAAAATTTTGAAAAAGTAGACATCTGGTGGGGCATAGTCCGGTGAGTACGGTGGGTGACGGTGAGCTTCCAGCTGAAACTCTTTGTAGAATTGCGATGGTCTGTCGTAAAGTGTGAGCTCGCGCGTTGTCTTGGTTGTTGAATTGCGAGCTTCTCCATCATTGTTTGCAATTATTGGCAATAGACATGTGCCGTCACTGTTGTACCATTCGGTAAGAAGCTGTGATGTACAAGTCAGGCACTGGTCCACCTGACGGTCACCATCATCTTCCTATGGGTAATCTTTTTTTAGCGCACTGATTAGGTGCTGTACCCGGGTCCACCCACTGCCACGAACGCTTACGGTTGTCGTATAGGATCCATATAGCAAATCGAAGGTAACAATTCGAATTCCCTCGTTTCTATGCCGATTCAGTAGTGCTATGCATCCTTCGACGCGTAAGTCTCACTGTTTGTACAACATTGTTGTATTAGAATTAATTAGGATAATTAGAACAAATTGATACAATCTCGTATCAAGTTTTCTGACAAGGGCTCTATACACCTGAAATATTAATTATTTTTTTATTACGTGCGGTTAGAATATAGAATTATCAAGCTTTATTTATTACAATAAAAACAATATACAATGTAACAATAATTTTATTTAAATCAAACTGTAGTTTTAACACTGTAAGCGGTGTATTGTAAGACAACATATTGTAAGAAAGACGTTAAAAATACCATTTGAAGTTTCTTGCCGGTTCTTCTTCATGGGATTAATCGAACCGGATATAAAATGTAATTTTTTGACAAATTCAAGTGTAATGTATACATATCGTTGGATGTAAAATTCTAACTATGCAGTCAAACATGCTCAAAGCGAGGAGATCGCTAAAAGAAATGTTAAGTAACGCCATCTAGCAGGCACAAGCGGAACTACCAGATGCATTAACGAGAAATAATATTAAGACGAATTTCGTAAACCAACATGTCGTCCGGGTAGCTCAGTTGGTTAGAGCATTGAGGGCTATACTCAAGGACGCGGGTTCGAGTCGCCTCTTCGGACAACACATTGGATAGTTATTTTTCTTTGTATTTTTCAAAGTTAATTTATCTGGTGCATCGACTCCAGCGTTACTTCACAATAAAAATTTTTTTTAACATGAACTATGACCGACCTTCATTCGGTGCGGTGGTACCAACCTGGGCGGTTTAAAACCTACCAACGTGTAAGGAGAGGGAAGGGACGTACCTGCACTCATAAAATTTTTATTTTTTTTTCCAGCTACTTGAACAACTTCGGCAGCCAGACGTGCGCTCGGGATCTCGCTATCGTTATCTGCAACTCTCTCGACATCGACTACCACAAATACATAGCTGAGCCCTTCTCTCTCAAGACGTCTCCCGTCAGACGGAACGTCAGCGGTGAGAGCATCGTGGGCATCGCGGAGCCCACCTGCACGCCGCCCGTCGCACACACCATGGACCAACTGAAGCGACATACGTATTGGAAGCATGTGCCGCACGATATCGTTCACGAGAACATTGTGATGCTGAAGAGGCTTATTGCCATTGTTTTACAGTTCCATAAGAATTTGTCACAGTTAAACTTTAATGTCACAATATTTTTTATAGACCTACAGTTTATAACACAATTGTTGAATCATGTAGGTATTGTTGTATGTGCCAGGATGGCTCGCTCACTAACGGTGGGTGTACGCGATCGCGACCAGCACTAGTTGTCACCGAGCGTGGTGCGGGTGCGGGCGAACTGCGCGCGCGTCGCCGGTCGCTATTACAATGCGCGTGCGTGTCGCCGCTCCGGTTGTCGGTGGTCGGGCTCGGGTAGGTGCCGCCTCCGGTCGAGCTGCACACCTCGCATTTCCCACCTCTCTCTTCGACTGCTTTCCACTAGAGCCGACGGACGCGGCGGCGCGGCGCCTGGCCTGGGCGTGCCGGTCAGAGGTGGCACTCGTGATAGAAAAATCACGAAAACGAGCACGAACACGGACCGTGACGGAGTCGTGACGCTACACCGACTAGGCTAGACGTGACGAGCGGGCTAGCCCGCCAGCACGGCCATCACGAACACGACCATCACGAAATGACGTAACAGTTGGATGTTGTTATTCCACATAGTGCATAGGTATATATGTACTGTGTTTATATTTTTATGGGTAATACTGTATACATACCTACCTGCCTCTTACATACAGGACATTTT
>WYDE02007019.1:0-13185 GCA_009867175.2 Adela reaumurella | reverse complement strand
TTTTTAGTTTTTTCATTCAAGTAGTAGATTTGGAATAATAAAATAAAAACCGAATTTTCGCTCACTTTGAAATTTTCAGAGCAGAGTGATCGCGTTGCATCCTGCTCCAACCCGCGAAAGTTGCGCTTCGAAAGAGGCGTGCGGAATGATGAATCGCGGGTTCATTTCCGTACGTTGTACGGACCCTTAAGTAATCGTATTTAACTCATATATTACATGACAAATAATAAAAATTTCAAAAATTAAACCCGATTAAGCAAAAAAAAAATTTAAACAATAAACAGTTTAAAACGGACGTAGTACCTTAGTAATGTTTATAGCTTAGTGATTTTTATCTGTCGTTTTTGTCTGTTCTAGCGGCACAATCCGATGTCGCCGCATCCCACGGACTAGGGTACTATTCGCCGCATAGTCCGTGCCGCATCCCTTCTGGAGCTCGTTTTTAATGCATCGGTCTATAACCGTTTTTTTTCTTTTTTATTGTAAAACGCGACATATGGCGCCGAGCCACCCAGAAGGTGACTAACAACACCCATGGACATTCGGTTTTAGCGAGGGTTTGCGATGACGGCTTGACAGGTGCCTATTCACGCCCTTCTTGAAGGACTCGAGACAGTACATGTAGGGAAATATGTTGGCAGGGGTGGCGTCACGTATTTACAAACTTTCTTTCTTTCTTCTTTCTTTTGCAGCCATTTTATTCGCCCCACTGCTGGGTACAGGCCTCTCACATTTAAATGATATGAGAGGATTTTAGTCATACACTTGCACGGTGACCAACCGGCTTGGCAATGGGTTTTCTCACTATGTCAGATTGGCCGAGCTGGCAAGAGCACGCCTCTCAAGCGTGAGGCACTGGTTCGAACTTACTGGGAGCACAATATTTACTTTAGAATTTGTGCTAAATGGCCGCTGACACCCCGGTGAAGGAAAACATCGTATTTACAATACGTAGATAATATACATACATACATATCACTCACGTTGAATCCCGACAATCGGCGTAAGCAGAGGAATCGGTGTTGTGCTGCAAGAAATCCAGTAAATTACAGCACAACACCCCCATCACATTTCGCAAGGTATTCGGACAAGAGTTCAAGCAGCGTGTAAGGCACTAAGACCCACCTACTGCATGACGTGGTAAAAGTACCGTGCCAAGTTGAGAGGTGGCGAGCCTGTCGCCCTTTAGCACGTCATCTTATCCTTATCCCTTAGTCGCCTTTTACTACATGCACGGGAAGACATGCAGTGGGGTCATTCTTTTAAGTACCGGCTCCACACGGTTCTTAAATAATGCTAGATAATATAATGATACTGAATTCTAAAGTAAAGAAAGTTACGATTCTTAGCGAATTTCTTCCGGTAATTCTCCTTTGTGAAGTTCCGACAGAGGAATTATTATTAGAAATTGCTCGCTCTCACAATCTGACATTTAAAGAGATATTTTGGGCGTTCTTACAATATTTTATTATTCAGGTATATCTTTTTGCCTATTTCCTATTCACTTTATCTGAACCGATCTTGGACCACAGACGAGTAAGTGTGAAAGAAATGAATAAATAAATATAACGGGTGGCACAAAAGTACTGGTATGGTTCGATATTCTTTGGCTTTAATATTTTTTTTTTATTATTGATACTCACACGGATGGCTACATCACCTAATTCACCAGTTGTCTGGTACCAGTGTTGTCAGCCTAAACACCTTAATGAATTATGTAGGTATAGATGCCAAATCAGCGCTTCCCTCAATTCCAGCCGGCTACAGTGAACTGGACGGAAAACACGAACTACGTTTCATAGCCGCTTCGACCGACCTTCATTCAGTGCGGTGGTACCAATCCGGGCGGGTTTAACCCTACCACCATGTAAGGAGAGGGAAGGGACCCACAGTTTAACGTGGAATAGGAACCACGACCAGCGTCTACGGTCGAGCGGTCACACATCCAAGGCCTGACCGCGCCCAGCATTACTTAACTTCCGTAATCGAATACTGAATATCGCAACACTGAGCCAACGACGCTCTTTTTATGTATTATTTTTATGTATGAAAAACTTTGGTTTTGCTTTTGGATTATAGTCTTTAATTATATCTTAAAGTCGAGAAAATTAAATCAGCGAAATGACCGCCGCCACAAGTATTGATGACCATACGGGCATTTTCCATCATTCTGGCAGATGTACCGGCGAAATATTCTCGCATCCTTGACGGATATTTTCTTTGAGGGCTTCAACTATCTGAGGCTTGTTGACAGAGACTCGCGTCTTCAAAAAACCTCAGAAGAAGTCTGAAACGGTTAGATTGGACGATCTTGCTGGCCAGTACAAATGGCAAAAACGAGAGATGAAACATTGACACGATTATTCCACGTTCTTGGGGGGTGAAACGCTCCACATTTACTTTGGTGTATTTTACATTTATTTAGTAAACAATTTTCAATATCAGGATGACAGGAGATACCATTTTAAAAAAAATGAAGTAATTTCTATAGTTCCAATACTTTTGCGCCACCCGTTACTTACACTATTCTGCTGAGCAGAAGGCGGAATTATTCGCATTGTTATTGTACAGATATTGTGGAGCCGGCACCACACCGCACATATGATCACACTGCATCTTTCCCATGCATGTCGTAAAAGGCGACTAAGGACAAGATGCTGTGCTAAAGGGCGTCAGGCTCGCCACCTCTCACTTTGGCACCTGGTACTTCTTCCAAGTCATGCAGTAGGTGGGTGTTCGTGCCTTACATGCTTCTTGATGTCTTGTCCGAACATCTTGCGAAATGTGGTGGTCGGTGTTGTGCTGTAATCTACACGACTTCTTGCAGCACAAGGCCGATTACTCTGCTTACCCCGATTCTCGGGATTTAGCGTGAGTGATATGTATGTATGATTTCCTCCACCAGGCACCATTGAAATTTTAATCACTTTTCAACCAGATAAACTTCAGAATAGTTGAACTGATTCTTTTTGCCGTTTACAGAAAAATTACGGAAATTTTACTAAAATTCTATGGACTATGTACAACCATGCTGAAATAACAGATCAGAGCAGTAAACAAACATAGTCTGAGAGTTCTGGGTTTTATTATTGAAACTGACATTGAAAGCCGCATCACCTAATGCACCAGTTTTCTGGTACCAGTGATGGCAGCCTAAACACCTTGGTGAGTTATGTAGGTAGATGCCATGACAGCGCTTCCCTCAATTCCAGCTGGCTACACAGAACTGGACGAAAAACACGAACTATGTTTCATAGGCGCTTCGACCGACCTTCATTCAGTGCGGTGGTACCAACCCGGTCAGATTTAACCCTTCCACCATGTAAGGAGAGGGAGGGATCCGAACCATGACAAGCGTCAACTGTCATGCGGTCACCCATCTAATAGCTGACCGCGCTCGGCGTGCTTAACTTCGGTTATCGAATACCGAATACCGCAACTACTGAGCTACCGGCACTGATAAAAGTTAATTATTTATTACAGCAACATGAAGCTATTCACTCTATCTAAAGAATAATAGTATAATAGTACCTTCAAATTTCTGTATGCTATTTATTCTCATAAATGGTAACAACCTGTTTGACTTAGGCCCATTTCTGAACTGGCGAGTCGAGTCGCGACGCCTCGCCTTATAGTTTCATAACATGAAGCTTGGAACGCAACCTGCCAACGCCGCCATTTGTGCAACCTACCACCCACCTACCCACGGATCCGAAAAATATACGGACAGAATCCCGTCTAATCATACGTGAAGCCGGCAAATGGCCGCCCACTGAGTGTGGGGGTCACTGTCTGCCACGGGCGAATTAACCGTGCTGCCTGAGTACTGGCGGTCGGTTGTCAGACCTTGTTATATTAGTGTGCGTGTAGCAGATCGTGTGTACACACGATATTGTCGTACCAAGAATGCTTCACACATCTTCATTGCAAAGTTACCGGCGTCTTTTACATACCTCCATACCCACAACTACAACTTACGAGAAAGAGCAGTTTGACGTTTAAGAAGGGGGAGTATTTAAATGCACTAATAAAAAAGATGATTTAAACAATGACACTTTGAACATGAAAATAAATATTTTTCACATATTGATGGACAATTCCACATAGCCCAGTTAGTGCGTGTGCGTTCGTAATAATCATGAACACACAAGCATATACACCCTCACACACACATTACCCTTTCATACGACTCTTTCGGGACGGGAGAAAAGTAAAATTTATTTTTTGTAGGTAATCTGTGGGCTTTCGGATGGATCATTGTCGGGTTTTGGTGCAATTTAAACGAAAACGATATGCTATGCTCCAACATGGTGGCGATAGGTTTGGTTAATTAATAATTAATAATAATAATTAATAATTCATAACCGAGGGTAATTTTTTTGTAAACCACATAAAATATTTAAATAGAAATATAACTTTTAATACAAGGTGGTGCTTACAAAAACGAAGTGATTATTCGTCGGCCGTTTTCAGCGTGCGAGTAAGACTACTAACTCATGAAAACAAAGTGATTATTCGTCGACGGCAATAGCCGTATTTACCTTTGTGCTTTCCGTCATTTCCTCGTGCAATTTATTTACCGTATTATTATATGCGTTCTGTCCGTTATTTCGTGAAATTCTGTTTCTATTTTTCTACTTGCATTTAACCCACCCTTTAAGAAGTGCTTTGGGAACCAAACGTCGGCTCCAGGAAACTCCGTGTATTCTGAGGGGAGCGATGTAGCGGGCGTCAACTTATTTATAATCATTCCATGTATTAAATATATACTATTAAGTTTATTTTCAAGTGGTGACTAGTATTGCCAGTATCCAATTAACTGTTCTGTACAGCACTGTTCAGCGCATGCTACAATTGCCAAGATAACCGCTAAAGTCGCCACAACAGACCTCCCCAGCAGCGCAGCAGCCTCCCATAATATCTGCTGCACAGCGACGGCCTCCTGAAAAGTTAAGCCGCTTGTCTGAATTTCAGGCAACAAGAGCTGTCCAACTTTGGCCCGAATGCGGAAGTACTTTGGTAATGTACTTCGATACTTTGTTGGGATCGCATTATATAAGTAATTTGCGTAAAGTTTATGTAAATTTACTAGAATTTAATTTTTTGTACAAAGTAATAGACAATTAAATTATTGTACATCGGATTGAGGTGAATAGTTCCACTGCACGAATGGTTATTCATAATAGCGTCCTGTGCGTCTACCGGCTTAATATAACACGAGTGAGTGAAGAGGTTTCAAGCAATCGTAAGCGTTAACGCACTCGACACGGTCAGTCTGATTGGTTGAAATCGTGGCGGAGTTTCTTCACTCAGTCATGTGATGTTAGCACGGTAGACGTACTGGTCCCTACACTTATGTATGGCAGTGAAACTTGGGTATGGCAGAAGCAACATGAAAGTAGAATATTTAGTTGAAAAGCGGTCATCGAGAAGAATATGTGGTGTATCTTTGAAAGATAGACTGAAGAATAAATGTGTTAGAGAAAGAATGTGTGGTATGAAAGAAGGCATAGTGACATGGATAGAGAAATATAATAATATGTTTAAATGGTGTACCTATACGTTTATACATATGGAGAGAAAAATATATGAAGCTAATGTGAAAGGATGGACAGAACGGGGAACATACAATGCCCAAACACGTGACCTATTACGGAAAGGGCAAGATCGCAGCACCCGTCACCGGCGAGCATTTATGACGGGATGTATGACGGTGAACGAAGCAAAGGTTGCATGTCAGGAGCGTGTTTGAGCGCCATTGCTAAATCGTTTCTGCCTACCCCTCTGGGAAATAAGTGTGATGGTATTTATGTATGTATTGTACACCTAGCTAAAACCAAGGCTGGTATCACGGAAGAATCGCAGTCGCAAAATCGCGATTTCATTAACATGTACTTTCAAGTCAAAACATAAAAAAATGATGTTGACAGCTGTAATCGCCTTCTGAGAGCAACCGCCATGCTACTGGGTTGGATGCAACCGATTTACCATGGCGATAACTCGCAGTAAACTAGTGAATTCCGTGTCCTGTTATACCCTCCTAGTTGGTTAAGAAGAGACTACCTTGAAATAGTTTCTATGGCAACCGGTAAGGTATATCATGTGTGTTTTTTGCTTACATTCCTTAACATATCTTAATAAAATCAGTTTATAAATGAGTGAATTGTGTTTTATTTTACATAAAAGATATGATTTATTTTAATTCAGAACTACGCAATGGTAGCGCCATCTCTGATCGAATATCATACATTTTATAGTAAACATGAGTAAACTAAACACGTTTAAATTGAATTAAACGCAGCTACTAGGTATTTAAATGTTAAATGTATTTGAAAGATTTGCCAGCTGGAATTGAGGGAAGCGCTGATATGGCACCTACCTGCATAATTCACCAAGGTGTTTAGGCTCACATCACTGGTACCTGAAAACTGGTAAATTAGGTGATGTAGCCTTCCGTGTCAGTTTCAATAAAAAAAAAATAAGATTTCGATCTTGTGAATAATGCCATCCTTCTCCAACAATTTGCCGCTGCTAGCTACTCTCCAAAACAATTGGAGTTTTTAATAATTACTTTAAGGGCAGAAGTCAGTATATTCAGCTTTCAGGAGCACGCTCTAAAAATTATTCACCTCTATGTGGGTCTGGGATAGTCAGAGGAGTAACTTGGAACCTTCTCAGTTTTTATTTATGATTATTGATGAATGTACTCCCGAAAGTCGTCAGAACGAGTATTTGCCTCATATTCGCCGACACTGTCACTAAGTGTTTCACCTCCACTAGACTGCGATATGTTGCAAGGGGTTATTGAACAGGTCCAGGAATGAGGTTAGTAGAACATGCTGCACATCAATTTCGATAAGTGTTCCATAATAACCTTCTCTCGGTCTCAGAACCGCATTCAAATTGGCTGTACATTGTATGGAGCAAAAACTTCGTGAGTAAATAGCGTAAAAGAGTTCACTTTTCATAACGACATCGAGGACAAGCGTAAGCAGGGTCACAGGTGTTTAGGATTTATTATGAGACAGGGGATTTACTTCCAGGACGCTACCATTCTCAGACTCTTGTACGATGCCTATGTGCGCTCAAAACTCGAATATACTGCAATTATCTGGAGCCCACATGAGTCTAAACAAATACCTACTTTTTGTAGAAAGAGTTCAAATAAAATTGAATAGGTTTTTATACAACAAAATATATGGATAATACCCATACAATGCAGTAATAATATATATATAAGTACTCTTTCCTATTTGTAAGAGGGATGGTGGGAAATGTAATACACAACACTACAACACAAGAAGGCTGTTGCATTTGTATTTTTTTTTGTATGATAGAATTGATAATCCTTCGATTCTCAGTTTGTTATCGCTGAACGTGCTTGACAAATTATGTACAATCGCGCCAGAAGTTTGCGGTAAAACGGCCTCGTACCGTTCACTATCAGCAGACTCCGGTGCCTAGGATGGTGGCTAAGCTGACAGAGCTAGACATCTTCCACTTTGATGCTAAAAAGTTCGCATGACTAACCACGGAATACCTACAGCAGACTAGGCATTGTTTTTAATATTATGTAAGTGTTTATAATTTTTGTTATATCCATTCTAAGCCTTAGACATTGTCTGTTTACAAGAAGTATAGAATAAATTCATAAAAAAAGTGTAGCCACAATGAAAACAAATACTAATTACCCATATTTTTAAAACTTCCGGCTCTTCTAGCGGCGACTTTATCGGATTGTCCGACGTTTCGAACAGAGCGTTCTGTTCATGGCCACGGAGACGTCCGCTAGCTACGAGCTCACAAACGTACTCAACGTACGAAAAGTCGGACAATCCTATAAAGTCGCCGCGAGAGGAGACGGAACTTTTCAATATGTTGTTCAGCAACCGCGGTAATTTAAAAAGCACTAATTACCCATCCCTTTCTCTCATTATGGTTGTGTGATAGAGATGATAGGTCGCGACTTCCTTCCGTAATGCTAAATTGCGATGGCTACGTCAGCTAGTCGCCAGACACGTAATTGAGCTCCGTAAGTGTGCTAGCTGGACACGTGAGTCGCAGGGCTGTTGAGCGTACTAGACATTGAGCGGGAAAACGAAGCGTGGGAAGCTCATCCGCCAGGTGGGACGACGACAGATGCGTCGCGGGAATCAATGGATCCGTATTGCGGAGTGCCGGGCGCCGGGAGGAGTAGAAAAGGATCGGATATGTCCCACAAAGGAAAAATTATATAATAAAGGAATTATGTACAAATGAGTAGATACATATTATAATTGGCTTAGTGAAGCGAAGCCTAGAACTCAACAATGGTAAAAAAACTTTTTTTGTTGTTTTTATATGGTGTCTGTTAGTCCGTTTGTTTGTCTGTTTGTCCGCGCAACTCCTGAACCGTTCAGCCGATTTGGCTGAAATATTGCAGGTTTATTCTATACGTCAATAGCTCGCTAGCCACCAATTTTAAAATTGCTAGAAGAACTGGCAAGAAACTTCGCCGTAATTTTTTCCTAAACGGTTAGGCTGATCGGGCTAAAATTTTGTAGGTTTATTCTGTATTTTAATATGTCGCCACACACCGAATTGCAAATTCCTAGAAGAACTGGCAAGACGCTCATATGGAAAATTTTCAACGTCTAATCCTCTAAACGGTTTGTGCGATAAGGCTGAAATTTTGTAGGTTCAACCTATATCTGAATAGCTCGTCTTACACCAATTTTCAATTTGCTAAATCGCGAAGCCTGTTACGACTAGACTGGCGTACATCCGCCTTGTATATTGTGCTAATAGGTCCCAGGATAACGATGATGCAAATTGCTATATCACTGGGATATTGGCAATTGCGATGATTATATACCTAGACCAGGGCTGTCCAACATACGGCCCGCGTGCCACACTACGGCCCGCCAAGGCGTCACATCCGGCCCGCGAGAACGGGAGTTATGAGTTTTGCTTACTCCTTCAATACTCCCCTGAGCTGACAGTTCGGTTTGAAGGCAGACTAATGTTTCTGGGGATGCGTGGATTGTAGGAATAAAGAAAATTGTTCCCCGATCTGCTCCACACCTTTGCAGTGCGACACAAGAACGATTTAGAGAATCGTGCAGTCCGAAGAACTTTTCTGTCGAATACAAAGAAGTGTTCACGAGATTATGGCGGTTTTGGCGAAGGCTATCTAGACCGTCGATTTGTGTTGTGCACTGTTAAAAATGTCCCCGCCTTGAAAAAAATACACTATCAAGATCTGCTATGTAGCGTCTGCTCTGGCCCGCGATTTTAACTAAAATAATTAATCTGGCCCATCACACAACAAAGTTGGACACCCCTGACCTAGACGTTTTGCCATCGATAGCTAGTATACACTCGAATCCAATCTATGAAGAATGTAATCATCAAGAACTATGTACACAAAGAAACAAGAAATATATGTACATGATTGTGTGGAAATGTGTTCGCCGATATTTCGGGCTGCATGCCGTGCATACAGCCCGAAATCGAACACGAAAATATTCAATCGCATTACACACATAATCTGAGTAGCTTTGTATGAATTCGAGGTATTATTTGTTTACAGAACCTGTTCCTAGATTTGGAAAAGACCTATGACAAAGTGATGAGGCATGAGTTATGGTGAGTGTTGTCCGAGTATGGAGTGGCCAGTCGCTTGGTGCGAGCGGTGAAATTGAGGAATCAAGAGCCTGCGTCAGCATAAATGGGGCATACACCGACTGTTTGGTTTGACATCTTTAGAAGCGTAGGACAGGCGTGTGTAGCGTCACCTTGGCTGTTCAATCTATTATTGGACAGCTGCTTAGCCGATCTAAAAGAATATGAGTGTGGTTTAAATATGAGTGAGATAGTTGTGAAATGCCTCTTGTACGCCGACGATCAAGTGATCCTTGCTTCGTCGGTTGAAGAATTGCATGACATATTTAAAATTATGGTGGAAGCATTTAAAAGGAAAGAAGTGAAAGCGAATGTAAACAAGACGAAAGTAATGGCTCTGGAGAGGAATGAAATTAAGTCCGAATGCAATGATGATTGGGGATGAGAGGCAGGAGCAAGTGAACGAATTTGATATCTGGGAAATGTGTTCACACGGGAAGGAAAATTTGAAGCAGATGTGGAAAAGAGAGTGAAAGCCGGAAATCACTGAATGGGTGAATGGGGCTTGCACGCAATTATGAGCAGTCAAAGTATGTCTCATAGGGCACGTTTGGCTGTCCATGGTGGAGTTCTGGCCCCTACACTGATGTACGGGAGTGAAAGTGTGTATGGCAGACGAAGCACGAAAGCAGAATAAATGCTGTGGAAATGCGCGCGTTAAGGAGTATATGTGGATTCACAATGAAAGACAGATTAAAAAATTGTGAAGTGCGAGAGCGTTGTAGTCTGAAAGAAGATATAGTGACTAGAATTGAGAAAGGAATGCTTCGGTGGTTCGGTCTTGTTGGAAGAATGGATGATAGAAGACTAGCGAAAGAAATTTTTGTAGCGAATGTGAGTTGAAGAGGTGGGAAGGATCGCCCTAGACGCACGTATCTAGAACAGACCGAGCATGTGCTCCGCAAGTGCGCAGTACACGTAACCGACGAGCATGTATGACTAATATTATGAGAGTGCAAGAAGCGGCAGAGGTGTGTCAGGATCGTGGCATGTGAAGATCAGTAGCACAGAATAGGTAATAGTGTCAGTAGTCTCTGCACCCCCACTGTGAAACAGGCGTGACGCTATGTATGTATAACTGTGAGCTTATAGTCACAATCAGTGCATTTTTTTATGGAAACTGGCATGAATGGATATATTACACCAATGCACCATTTTGGCACCAGATGTCAGCCCAATAGAGGTTGATAAATGAGGTAGGTGCCGTCAGCGCTTCCCCCTAATCACGCCGGCTACTGAACTGCACCTAGATTCTTCGGATTCTGTGCTGAGTATTGTTTCAGCGCTGATAGCGCTTTTGTTCTCTCTCAGACCAGGGGCGGCCTGGGGGGCTTGGGCCCACCCGGGAAATTGGAAATGGGTAGAGCCCCCTCCCTTTTCTCCGTTCTAGAATTGTTTTAAATATTAGTATGATTATATATATATAAATAGTTAATATAATTATACATTAACTAATATTAGTATAATATTAGTTAATATATTAGGTAGTTATAAAATATATGTTTTCTGTAGATGTAGATCCCGTAGTCCATGGGTCGGCAAACTTATGAAAGACAAGGGCCTCATATTTAGTGGCAAAAAGAATTAAAGGCGATCCGCATCCGAATTTTTCTTATGAAATATTTGTTAGAAATTAGTAATAATCATCAGGGAGGCGTCTTTGAAAGAAAGTTAGTCAATATTAAGTAACTTATAATTGGGCGAGCGAAGCGAGTTCGAAAATTTTTATGAAATATTTGGGAGAAGTCAGTCAAATTCATCATGGCGGCACCTTTGAAATACTGTTACCTATTGCAATAAAAACTTATCATTGGGCGAGCGAAGCGAGAAAATATGGGAATAGTAAGCCAAAATCATCAGGCCCCAGCCGCAAACAGACCAGTAGGGTCCAGGGGCCAACCGCGGGCCGGGGGCGCACCCGGGAATTCTCGGGTTCTCCGTAAGACCAGACAAGACCGCCGCTGTCTCTGACAACCGTATAAGAGCGTGTATAGAGAGCACTCTTAGCACTGGAACAAAACCTACGGATCCCCCAGACAGAATAGACCCGCTGGACTGAAATCGTGGAGTATTTTTTACAACCGCTTTGACCGACTTTATTCAGTGCTGTGGTAGCAAAACCCTACCCTATGGAGAGGGAATCACGGCCATCCTTAACAGCAAGCGGTCAGTCATTCATTAACTGACCGCTCTTGTCAGTCATTTACTTCGGTTAACGAGTACCGA
This sequence comes from Adela reaumurella, assembly GCA_009867175.2. Lineage (NCBI taxonomy): Eukaryota > Metazoa > Arthropoda > Insecta > Lepidoptera > Adelidae > Adela > Adela reaumurella. The sequence continues at coordinate 1,296 of WYDE02007019.1, read as the reverse complement.
GCGTTGCACCGCTCCGCACCATGGGGATTTATGTATGGAGACTCGGAAAATATTCAATAACTTCTACAGCACTTGAGATTTCTGAATGATTTTTTTTTTGACTAAAATTTAATTTTTATGTGCATAAATTGCATGAAAAAGTAAAATTTTATTATTAAATGAGTATGATAAAAAATTATTTAAAATATCAAAATTCGTCGAATTTTTATTCATAATCGTAAATGAAATTGTAAGAAAATTTAAAGTTTATATAAGGAGAGGTCAAAACTATTTCTCACGCTAAAGGAAAAATTATTTCATGAAATTTCCAATTATACCCTGTCATAAAATCAGCAAAATTAGTAGGCAAGTCGTCATCCTGACAGATTGTGATGATAAATACGTCTTCAAGCAAGTACTTGTCTCGAACCTCGATTTAGTTCGATTTACGTGTTGCCATATTTGTTGAAAATGTCAATAAAATCGCATGTACACTGCATCCAAGATGCGATCTAGTAGCTCTACACTCAGATATAAATTGCTATAAGACAATCGCTGCAGAGCCCTATTAGAACTGCAGTTACTGCACTTTATCAATTCCCAACACAAAACTGCGTATAGAACAGCGAAATTTTTCAATTATGTTTGATCGTTAACTTTGACGTTGAAACTGAAAAATCAATGAAATACATTAGCTATAAATGATGCATATCAGAGCTAATGATAGATAGGCGTATTCAGAAAGAAATAATACCAAATCATTGAACTTAAGTCAGCGAGGAATCGCTTAATGACGATTTTGCGCCCTGTTTTAACCACCTTGATATATTAATTAAAATTAACATTTCTAAGAAAAGTCCAGAAATGTGCAGTACTCAGACATACGTGGCTATGCATGAGCACGTGGAGGTAAGTGGAGCTAAAACGGTACGTTTAAGAATGCTACATTAAATCAAAATAATTTACTATTTTGGTGAAAATTCGACAATGCAAGTAAAAGAGGATTTATCTTAACTGATATAATTTTTTTTATTAACAGTAAGCCTAACATTAAGAAAAAAATAATAGTGACATCTAGCTTCTTGAAACTAAACATCGGCATTTCCATGCGTACTGGAAAATGCAAACAATTCGGTAATCTCCGGATTTGTATAACTTTGAGATTTAATAGAAAAAAAAGTGTGCATCGAAACCAACCAATCTTTTGGATTTTAAAGCAGTGTTCATATGGTAACTACATGAAAATAACATCATCTCGATGTCAAACATTCCTAACTTGGAATATTTTCCGCGATATCCTCATAGTGCGTCGCGCCA
>WYDE02006910.1:0-13185 GCA_009867175.2 Adela reaumurella | reverse complement strand
CATCAAAATTTATAAAAAGATTCTTATTACGCCTACATACTCACTCCTACATCCTAAAGGTTAGTTTTAGAGGAATGCCCAAGAGGCATTAAACTCGCCTATCTGTAACCCTGTAATATGGTGTACAATAAAGAATACATACATACATACTTACGGCTTAATCATAACTGAGGTAGAGGCACGCGATCATTGCTGCATTTTCTGATAATTTTCGTATGTTGCTTTTTCTGGTCGCTCGAGGCGCTAGCGTTCCGCCCTTAATGAAAAGTTAGACGGTGTTCCCGTGTGTACAGATGAGCAGATGTTCTTGCAGCATGATCTTATGATTTTAAAATATTTATATACAAGGTAGATCTTCCAAGCCAGCTTCTTCTTTTCAAGCCAGCCTTGTCGTAACTGGCTTCACTATACTCGAAATGAAGACAATAAAAATTCAGCTAAATTTATTGCCCGTATATTAGCAAAATTAAAATTAGAGTATGGCGAGCTATAAACGTATAGGATGAAGATTCAAAATTTCAGCCCGGTCGGGCAAACCATTTAGGAGGACTTTATGTTGAACCATGTCCACTGAAGTTTCTGCCAGTTCTTCTAGGAAGTTGAAAATTGATGTGTGTCGAGCTATTGACATATATAATGAATGTACATGCCCGATCGACCGAACCGCTTCGCTTCGTTGAGTAGCAGGCTTCGCTTCGCTTAGCCAACAACTAGCTGTGATCGTAGGTAATTTTTTTATTTAATTTTTATTGAGCGCCACATATGGCGCCAAGCCACCCAGTAATTGAATAACTGCGCCCATGGACATTCGGTTTTAGCGGGGGTTGTCTGGTTGCGAAACTCAGTTGCCATGGTGGCCGGAAGGAGAAATACCATGACGGCCTGACAGGTGCCTTTCACGCCCCTCTTGAAGAATCAAGAGGGTACATGAAGGGAAATATGTGGGCAGGGAGAGCGTTTCCGGGTTTACCGGTTCTGTAGGTAGATCAAAGGTCTACAGGACGTTTTGTATGCATTCGCGGTAGGTCCATCGTGTAGGGATGCAAACCATGCCCAGTACGCGTAGTGCGGCGTTGGATTACTAATTATTAATATTACTTCTATATTAATCTCATTTTAGCTCTTTTGTCGTTTAATAAAAATTTCTGCTTAAATATAAAGTTACGAAGATAGGATGTTTCACAATATCCGATGTGTCTACATTGAGACATCGCAATTACCCTTCACGTGTACCTTATCAAACGACATAATGATCGCCGATAGATCTATCGTAGCGGTCCCGTCAAACAACAGGCCGAATGGATATTGGACTGATAAGGATCGGGCATACGGCCTCGGTCGGGCAAGTTTACGCCACATTGAATGTAGGACCCTCGCCTCGCCTCGCCGCTACAGCACAACGGATAATGCCGTTTGGATGGTTGAAAATTTAATTTCTTCCTTTGTGCAAGTTCGGTGAAGAGTTTCAGCTGCGCCGAGTGCAAGGTGGAATATTAATGTTTCGCTCGTGGCTCGTGAAGCTAAGTCGGTAAGGGTGATATGCGATTAAGGTCTCGCTTTTAGACGATTTTTGTTATGCAAAGTCATTTTTAGGGTTCCGTTTAGAAAAACAGAAACCCTATTAGCGAAGCAATTTCGTCCGTCTGTTCGTCTGCCTGTCCGACTGATTTTCGAAGAACTCGAGAAATACTGAAGCGAAGGGGCTGGCGTTTGTACTGGATACGTAAAATTACCATGCAATTACGGAAATATTCTAAAAATATTAAATGATTAAGTATTGGTACAGTTAGAAGAAAAAGTTATAAAAGGAAGTGTGATAGCGTTAGAAAGGACCTAATGTGTATATTTTAGAAAAAAATGTACATTGTTATTATATATGTATCAGTGCTAGTACACTTTCTGTTATATATGACGTTCAATTATTTATTAAAGAATAAAAACACACTTCAATGAAAGAAAGAACTAAACCTATTTCTAAAAACTAAAATAATATTACAATAAACTATTTATAAATGTTACACTAACTATAAATAAAAAACCTACCTACAAATCAATGCTAAAACCTAAATAAATTTGTATTAACTATTGCAGGGAAAAGTAAGTATCGCGATTAGGAGATCTTTTACTTCAGCTTATGCGTTCAAATAAAAGATCTCCCCTAGAGTGTCAGCAGAGGGAAACGTGCCCATGACGCAAGCAGCGTTACCTCTCTGAATCGAGATACTTAGTCTGTCCCGGAGATATATGGAAGAATTTTTGATCCCTGATATTTCAACATTTTTTTCCCCAACGTTTTTACCAAAAATTTTGCCTCCTTACACCACGGGCCGTAAGTTTCAAAGAAAAGAGCAAAGAAAATGTAATTTTGACTCTTTACGCCCAAATATTTTGAGTGTTTCACACGGGCTGCCTCCTCGGCTGCTGCTCCAGCCTGTCTCCCAGTCGAGACAACGTGCGTGGAAGTGTCGGTAAGGGTCGCCCTAGACGCTATAACAGATCAAGCATGTGCTCCAAGAGGGAAAAGTACGCAGTACCCGTAACCGACGAGCATTTATGAAGAATATTTTGACAGTGCAAGAAGCGACAGAGGTTTATCCGGATCGTATGACGTGGAGATTCGCAGTCTCTTCTTACCCCACTGGGACACAGGCGTGATGATATGTATGTACGTATGTATAATATAATAAATGAGGAACCATAGGAGGAAAACGTTTTAATTAACTGCGAACAACATCTTGTTTAATAAATAAAACATACAGTTATTCCACACTCGAAGAAAGTGGACCACAAAAAAAACAAACATCAGCACACAAACTCAAACATCTCACCATTTCAAAGAACATTTTACGTATAAAAAATAATTTCAACCAAAAACATCTAATCCCGATATTTCGCTCCCACTCAAACCTCATTTCCTTGAAAAGCTTTTAACAAACAATGGGCTCGGAAGGCGAAAAGTATTTTGGTGCTCTGTTGCTTCGTGTACGTACGTACATACGTAAAGGTCTAACAGTCAGAGACAGCTATGTGATTGGTACGAGACATATGTCGAAGTTTACATAGCAGATAGAGTAAGCAGCGAGTAATTCTTAAAGTAAAGTAAAGTAAAAATGTATTTATTTTCTCTTAACAATACTTATAAAGTAGACACAAGAAAAAAATAACATTTAAGAGAAAAAAGGACTAGGCACAGCATGTGTTAGGCCTGACCCAACGCTGAATTTAAGCCTAGCCTTTTAAATTAAAAATTAAAAGTAGATATATCTCAAGAAATATTTCAATGAAGACCTAATAACTATAATACAACGCAAAAGAACAAGAAATTTATAAAAACAAGACGACGAGAACGTAACAGCAAAAAAAAATAATTACCCAATATTTAAAAACAAAAGAAAAAAACTACCCCGCCGTCCTCCCAGCTATTTACATGTTGCTGTTCGTGTAATAAATACTTTTTTATATTTAAGTTTAAATGTGCTGGCATTTCCAATTTGTTTATTGGTGGTGGGAGATCATTCCAGCACTTGGAGGCTGCATGTCTAATGATCCCGTGAATGCTGTTCGCTTGTGTTTTCCTATAATGAGTAAATTACCAGCAGCACGTGTTGCAAATTTGTGATGTTGGTCAGCCCATTTTAATTTATCAAATAATATTTCTGGTGTAGCCGTGTGGACAATGCGATGTACCTGTGTGGCGAGATGAAGCCTTCTTCTATTTGCCATGTTTAGGGTATTCATCGCATTCAGAATCGGTGTCACGTATGTTCTGATCGGACGGGAGAACCTCATGCAAGCGTTCTGAACACGCTGAATTCTCTTTTTAGTTTGTTTGAGGAGGCATTTATCAATCATTATATTTAATATATCCACATATTAGGTAGGTACGCTAAATATTTTACGCTACGACACTGGAGAAAATATACTTGATTTTGAAAGGGTTATACCGCACTAAATAGCCTTTCAAAAATATACTTAATAACTTACGATAAAATTTATTTAAAAAAAAACTGCATTACAAAATGAATTCTACAACAGCAAGAACCATAAGAAAAGCTTTGAGATCTTTTTTTCTAAAAAAAATCAAATCCTCCTTTTTGTTTTATGTTTTTTTTTTTGGGTGACTTTTTTAAATGTCACCTATTTTAATGAGCACTGTGCACACTCGCCCGCATTATATTTTTGTGCGCCCTTTATAAGTCGCCCTTTGCATACATTGATTCGTATTTATTTTCGGCTCACTAATTTTTAATGTTATGCACTCAGAGAATCGTCGAAGGTTATGCATCATACAGCCTCGATAGCTCAGTGGTGCAGACAGTCAACTGTCGCTGTTGATTGTTAAGAAACGCTGGGTGCGGTCAGTACTTGGATAGGTGCACGCTCGACCGTTAAAGGCTGACCGAGGTTCGGATTCCTCGGACTGTAGGTCCCTTTCCTCCTAATCTTACTTGGTGGTTGGTACCACCGCACTGAATGAAACGTTGGTCGAAACGGCTATATAAATATTTTGTGTTTTCCGACAAGTTCAGTGTAGCCGGCACGATCAAAAGGGGGAAGCACTGGCATGGCACCTAGTTCACCCGGTGTAATGGGCTGACACCACGGACGTTGTAGGTGATGTAGCCAACCTTGTCAGTTTCCATAAAAAAAAACATAATGCATATCAGTAAGAATATATACGTACATCTTTATTTATTGTCTGTAGACCACTCACCAAGGAGACATGTCAATACTGTTGGTAATCAAATCATGGAAACATGCAGGCAACTCTGACTGGTGTCATTATTTCACTGACTGGTGTCATGATTGGTAAGATCGTGACTTTTGCACGTGAATTTGATGCTATGTTATCGTGTCAGGGGGCTGTCATGCGAGGGTGCGCGCTGGTGGTGTCACGAAGTGCGCGCTCTCGCCAGCCTGCTGCTGGGAGTGGCGTGGTGCGGCTCGGCGGCCGCTGGAGCGCTGAGGCCGCGCGCGCTGCCCGCTCTCGCCGTGTCCCTCGCCGCTATCCCGGCGTGGCTTGCCGCGACCGCGTTGCACGTGATGCTGCAGGAGCGGCGCGCTGCTGCCGCGCTCCTCGGCCTGCTCGCGTATTGGGTGCCATGCGCGTGCGCGTCAGCAGCGCGTCTCTGGCTTCTGGCGCGCGCAGGCGCCTCTGCGTCGCACGTTCAAGTGCTTTTCAACGGCTCTGCGGTGATGCTGGCGGGAGTGCTCGTGATCGTCGACTCGCTCGTCTTGTATGTAGAAGTAAGTGCATCTTCTATGTTCTGACTCTGCACTGCACTTCCAATTAATTACTCGTACTTATATATATAATACATAGTACTATAGGTACCTACTGTGAAACTGGTTTGGGTGCGAAGCGGTATAATCCTCGAACCGGTAGAGACGCGTACCGGTCAGAAAACCTGAACCATATCCATAAGTGTGTTTGACGGTACCTTTACAATAGTACTTGTCCTTCTATTATACGGTGTCTATTTCCCACTGAAACAGTTTCAAGGGTCGCTGCACCTCCACATGAGTACCTGTCATCTTCAGACACACATGCAAATTTGCTGCTCTCAGAGTCTGCTTACCGATACCTTTACAATAGTACATGTCCTGCGATTATATGGTGTCTATTTCCCACTGAAACCTATTCAAGGGGTCGCTGCTCCTCAACCCCAGTACCTGGCATCTTCAGACACATAGGTATACAAAACTGCTCCTCCCAGAGTCTGCTTACCAATGCCTTTACAATAACACAAGTCCTGCGAAATTACGGTCACTCTTTCCGCTGAAACCTTTGTTAGGGCCGCTGCTCCTTCTCATGAGGTTGACTTTGACATTTCTGGATGCGCCTGCCTTGTAGGTTTATCACGAGTTGTGAAACGAACAACGTAGAACGTAAATGTGATCATCACCCTGCAGTGGTCACTGAGATGTTGTATGTGAATGCAGTGTGTGGTTCGCAATTCGTCCGCTAGGGTGCTGCTCCTTTTTCCATACAATATCTGGTAGATCTACCTTATATTCGATACCCACCCCGAGCCCAAGCAATCCATTCAACTCCGATGGACGTGCGCCACTCACCAGACATTACACAGAGGATCTCCCGAAGAATTGGGGTTTATGGGCCCAGGGCTGAGGGTCGGTCTGAAAATAAATCAGGTTAAAATTAAAGTCATGTCCCTCCTCAATATTTCTTCAATAGTCCTGAACCCTCAATATTTCACAACCAGTAATTGACTGGTTCTCCTGCCATACAGGTCCATGACGATCCATACAGGTGGTATGATCGCCGCCAATGTGTTCGTTTAGACCAGCGGCCTCCAAACTACGGCCCGCGGGCCGGATGCGGCCCGCAGGCTCACAAAATCCGGCCCGCGACCAAAGCCCAGTTTGCGATGTAATCCGGCCCTTCCGATCAGTTACCTCATATATTTTTCTGGTTCGCAAAAAATATTTTCATTACACAGGCCTTTCTTCTTGATAAAAGCGCGCGTACAAGATAATTCCTAAAATTTGCGGGCCCGCTTCACTCGCCCAATATAATGTTTGAAGTATGTAGGTTTATTTCCTTTCAAAGACCCTGAGGATTTTGGATAAAATCTTTGAGAAAACTGATACAAATTTTATGGCTCGCTACGCTCGTCCAGTAATGTCATTAGGTAGAATTATTTTAGTTTATTTCTCTTCAACAGCCACAGCCCTGATGATTTCTTTGTGCTTACCTATGATAATGTTGAATTTATGCCTATATGTAGGTATGTTTGTTAGCTACCAATTAATTTTGTAATAATTTTGTGAATTAACAAATGCTCCTGCTTGATTTTATTGTAATAGGAAATAAATAATGATAAATTGATTTCTTAACCTGCAATCATTTGTAATCATAAGATTTTTCCGGCCCGCGAATAATCCAATATTTAAAAATGTGGCCCTTTGCAGAAAAAGTTTGCAGGCCCCTGCTCTAAGATAAGGCTCCCATACAAAATTGCAAAATTTTTTGAGTGTGGACATACAGCGAGTACTCGGAAAAGACATAAACTTAGAAGACACACTTTTAGATATATGTGACCCACGACAGCCTATTTAAAATACATTTCCATTTCAATACAGTGGTGGTTGCGGGGAAGGGTGATTTATCACGGGCGGAGCCACGGTTAAAATGTATGTATATGTAATTCTGCACACAAATTTACACCGAGTTTTTAAAATCCGGAAAAACTATATCGAACCCACAACCTCTCGGGTTAGAGGCGTGCGGTAACCAACTAATAGGCTACTCCACAACCAAAATAATTTAGTAGAACGATGAGTAGTAATGTAGAATGACGACTATCTAATTTTCTATTACAACCAGTAAATATCAAATTGTGTATACCTCTACAGTAGAGGATGTTATTAATCTATGGTAGAGGTAGATAAAATGTGATATTTGGTAGTAGAAAAGGCTCTACTCGCAGGTTTTACATAATCGATCAGCAATCTATGTACGTAAGGTACTTAGGTACCTACAAAATATATACCATTATTTTACTCCTCTCTACATTATACCACCGGAAATCGTATAAAACCTGCTGCCGAGGGTAGCCAGTTCAGCAGGGCTCGCTATCGAGCAGCCGGCGGCATTAAAGCCTTATAATTCAAATAGAAGCTTTACGATGGCGCCAGAATGCGCCGTGATAACTCTACCCTCAGGACGTTAAAATGTCAACCTTGCGCCTTGCCTTGCAGGTGAGGCCAGCGGCGCCGCGTGCACTAGCGTTGAAACTCGAAGATGTTCTCAAAATAATTTTCCATAAATTCAACAGACGGATGCAAGGACGAAAACTCAAAATAGCCTGTGGCTGAGACGGCGTCATATCATTAAATTTACAAATCGCAGATATGCTGCCACTTCGCGAGCAGTGCGGTAGAGATGGGCGGCATCTGCCCGCTATGCCTATTCTATTTCAGGCGAAGTAGGTACTCGTACATTAGAAGATAGTTAGTGCAATATTTGACCGCGCGCCGGAGGGTTGGCAGTTGGCGTGCCCGCAAGCAGTTTGCTTCTTATGAAATTTACACCGGCGGATACCGGCGGCCGCCAGATGTATTAAAATGTCTGCAGTCTTTGTAAAGAAAACTAAGTGAAATCGTTTAGACCGAAAGACCGTGGCTAGCGGCAGAGATAAAAGTTTACGGGTTACACATAAAACGTTTTTCAAATCATATTTATGAATGTCGTCGACCAACAGATGGTACTGCGCTCTGGGATCGCCTGTGTGGTACTTCCGGAGCGGGTCCGCCATACCGATACGGACAATTTCATGTTTATAGCTTTAATGGCGAAGGACATGCGATGGAACTTAAAGGCGCCGCAGCATGCTCAGACAAAGCTGCACTTAAGGCTTCCGATGCGAGCTGCACCCTTCTCTCTACCTCTTTCGGATGGCTGCTTGTCTATGGTCCTCATTCTTTCTTTTATTTTTCTTCTTACTGCGAACGAGTACGTTGTTATTGAACTTACTTATGAACTAGAAGAGTAAGGACCTTACTCAGAAAATATGAGCGTTCCTGCTGTACTATTTATACTTAATTCCCATAAAAAAATGAAACGGTTCGTCCGTCAGATTTCCCAAAATTAATTAGAAGGATCAAATTTTGTGGAATATGCATTTTTATCCTAAACTATAAAATTGATTACGTCTAAGCTCGGTCACGCAATTAATTTAAATTATTTAGTATTCAGATTAATACAATCAATAATAAGTATTATTCTTATGTACAGTGTTTTCAAAATATGTTTTGTAGTTTATAAGTAATTCGGATTTAAATTATTTATTTTTATATAATGATATATTATGATGGTCCTGATTCATTAAATTTATTGCCCTGATCTTCTGAGTTTTCTGATACATTTTTGGTATATTTATGGAAATTTACGCATACTATTTATGAAATTCAGTTGGAAAAGAGGAAAGAAAAGAAAAATAAATTAATGGAGAAATTAATAATAAGATAAAAATACTACCGTGTCGTGGGATACACTTTTGGAACAAATTTACTTTGACGTAATTCGATGAACGTCTTACGTTTAGTTCGGCGATAAATCGAAAAACTTCAACCCGACACAAATCGGAATATATAATGACGCCAATTTCGCAATAAACTCACAACTCTCATACTCTTACGACTCCCACTACACCCACACCTAAAACTCTCACCACTCTCATTACTCTCACGACTCCCACGACACCCACAACTCCAATCATTTGTCACACTTATCACATTCGAGTCGTTTCGATGTCGCACGTAATAGTGTCACACTTGTAGCGCCCTTGTGAAGCACTTTTGGCGCTATTGATCCGCACTTGTGTCGCACTTGTGCTGTATCTTACTATAGCAAAAGCGTCGTGCGAGACGGTCGAAGTCATAGACCGGAAATAGCCGCACGCGGACGTCGGTTGCGGATCTTCAGGATGCGGACGGACGAATTTTCAGTAGCCAGCACTACAAACAACTGATCGTGCACTTCCACAGATTTGTAGAACTCTATATAAAAATGAATCCAATATCGTTTCTGAGCTTAATTGCCGCTATATTAATTTACCAACGACAGCACAGACAATACCAACGACAAGGTACACGCGACGCAAGTGTGAATTCAAAGCTTTACACTGAACAGAGACATAATTCCTAGGTTCCTATTACTTCAAGGTCCCTATTACTTGCCCGCTCGGCCAATCTGACACCCTGATATATCACATCTGACATCTGTTATACATAAGTCTTATTTATTTAAAACTACTCACTTGTTACTGTATGTGATTCTTAGATAAATCACTAATTTAACGCCAGTTTAAAGTTGCAAGATTGGTTCCAACTTTCAAAAACAACACTTAGGTGCATTCCTTCTACGATATAAACCTTTGTGGGTCTTGGACTCCTCAACGATTTCTTCCATATCCCACTCTCTCTGACACCCCATCTTCAAATACTCCGCTCTTCAAAAAGAACCAATTAAATTTATGAGAAATGAAGAAATTACATATTTTTTCTGATAAAGCTGTGTTTTATTTTCAGCTCGTACGAGTTTCTTCAGATTCGAATTTCATTTGGCTCATAACATGGCTGTTATTTGGCCGTGGAATTTCAGTTCACGTTAGTCTTTCGACTGCAACTCTCGAATCGAATTCCGGACAAATATACGAGGCGCTCTCGTTCGAGGCGGGCCCAGACGACGCTTCCAATCCAAATCCGGCCTAACTGGCCATCTTACGGTCGGCTAAGAATCTTTTCCCCTGAGAATCTCGCTAGAATCACAGCGGACGTAAAAAATAGAACAGGCGAATATTGCGCAGCGCTGTAACGAGCCGAAACTCTCATTGATATGGTAATTTTATTTACGCTTTATATATTCTCGTAAATTTTAACGCGTACGCTCAAAACCGCTCTAAAGGGTTTTATAGCCGAAATACAGTTTCACCTTTACGCTCATTGTAATTATAGTACTAGATGGAGCATTTCGAACTTAAAGCGATGGACTGATCGAATTACACTGTCATGCTCTACTATTTATTAATAAATAAATAAATGTAGACTTTTCTGCTTAGCAGAAGGCGGACTTATTGCCGGAGGCAATATCTTCCAGGCAACCTTTATACACTACAAAACATTCATATTGTTAGAATATAGGTTTCCTCACGGTATTTTCCTTCATTGTAATTTTACACACAAATTTTAACCGAGATTTTAAAATCCGGAATATTGTGCGCATACCAGGTATCAAACCCACGACCTCTCGAGTAAGAGGCGTGCGCTAACCTACAAGGCTATTCCGCAACCCGCGCCACACTTTTTTTTAGAAATACCATGAAAGTAAACTCCTTATTTTAACTTATAAATAAACTTAAAATAAATTTTTCAAATAAATGTGCAAGCACAAAACCGAAGGAAGAAAATTACAAAAAAATGTGCATCTACTCCCAAACTCGAACTGCATTACGTATTCAAGTAATTTCAAGTAAATACAGATAATTATTTCAGTTGTAAGCTGGTATTTAAATTCTCAATTAATTTGCTTATTGCCAAAACATGACTTTCAAATCTTGAGTTGTGCTTAGACTTCAAATGTATTTGGTCGTTCGCTCAATTCAGCGCATCAAAACAATAGCATGAGACACTTCAATTATATGTACGAGAATATGGAAAAATAAGCTAATGAATGGTTTCGGAACTTTGAGTATCTTAAAGCTTGTCTGATCGCAGGAAATCTGATATTAAATACGTTTATATAGCTCTCACAAGTGCACTGTAGCAAGAATAAATACTCGAGCTCTCCAGTCCTCGCCACGAGCTAGTCTGCCAGCCTGCTAGTATAGCGTCCTAGTGAACAGGCGCTGTCCTGTCCCACTCTCCTGTCGTTGCTACTGTTCACACGTGAACACTACATAGTGTTTAAATGAACCAAGAAAATTGTAAAACATTGAAGTGAATGACATTTGATAGCTACTAAATATAAAAAAAAACTTTTTTCTTTAAAGAGTATTGTCACGAGGGACTGTGCCTAGACTTTCGTGAGAATGTCAGACAGACAATAACGCCACTCCTCGCGAAACTACGCGAAAGAAAAGTTCGTCGTTTAATTTATTGAAATTTAATTTAGATAATTATTATTCAAATGTAACGACGATAATACAGATATTTCACAGATGTGTTGACGGATTCTCAATTCAAAACCCAAAGATTACTTTGAAGAAATGGTTAAGAAGGGCCAACGTGGAAGCGACCTTTTATGTGAGTAAAAATCAGACGGTAACTTCTAAAGAGATGCACGGTCCATACTTACATAATACCATTATAGAAGTGTTTTCACCTTGTCTGTATCTGCGTTTATAGATTAATGACTGTATCACCCGGCTTTGCATTAGCAAAAACCATTTATTAATGATGTTAATTCCACTACCTGCCCAACAGTTTAATTCATGGTTCAGCCCCTTATTTATCTATCTATCTTTATCTATTTTTCAGAATGCTGGTGAAAATGGCTGGCTTCGATTCACTGGTTTTGAATTAAAATATTTGTGTATGATATTCTCTATATACATATATACAAATGGGTGTTGGTACCTATATATGACATCGATAAACTCCAAAAACACTTAACAGATTAAGTTGAAAATTTTTACAGTTAATGTTGGCACTAAGGAAGTTTTTTTGCTGGCCACATTGTAGTAACCCTCCACTAGATGGTGCTGCACGGCATCAACTTTTACACCGTTCAACCTATCGCCATGAAAATTTGTATACCTACGGAGTAGGGATAGGGATAGGGTAGGGGTAGGGGTAGGAATAGAAATTGTAATATTCTGAACTTAGACCCCAGACTATATCGCGGTTAAAAGCTAGTATGGTATATCATTTGAATATACCTACCTAAAATTAATTTATCTATGGTTTAGTGGCATTCCTGCATTCTCTCATCGCTAGGTTGAATTAGCGAATCCGCATTGCTTACCGAAATAATTAGTCACCATCCTAAAGCAACAAGCGGCCATATAAATTATCCTTCCCAGGGCGGTTCTATAAGGAGGGGCGGGGAAGGGGGGGTCGCGGGCCAAAGGCACCAGTGGCGTCGCTATCGACTATTTATCTTAAAGTCTCGATCTTAAAGAAATTGGCAATGGAGGTGGCACTAAATTAGAACGCATTCTATCAACGTTATTTATTTCACAGAAGGTATCTATCACAAGGTAGATGTAGGCCAGTCTTGTGGTAACAGGCTTCGCGACATTCGCAATGAACATTGAATTTTTTTTTCAGGGAAGTTCCTTGCTATTTCGTCTAGGAAACTAGTACTTGAGTTCTTGAGTTCTTTATTCATCATTCTTATGTTAGTACACTACACTTGAATTTGTCAAAATACATTTACATCCGGTTCGATTAATCCTATGAAGAAGAACCGGCAAGAAACTTCATAAGGGACTTGTTTTTTTTAAACGTCTTTCTTACAATACGTTGTGACTAACCACACAATAAACACCGCTTACAGTGTTAAACTACAGTTTGAGAGCTTGATTAATAATAATTTTATTTAAGCTAAAGCTTTTATAAATAATTCTAAATTCTTACATACTTGTAAATACATACATAGCGTCACGCCTGTTTCCCAGTGGGGTAGGCAGAGACAACGGATCTCCACGTGCCACGATCCTG